>JAODUK010001140.1:0-13096 GCA_027564635.1 Typhlichthys eigenmanni | reverse complement strand
CCCCCCCCCCCCCCCCCCCCCCCCCCCATCTTCCCCCTTCCCCACTTCCTCTGCTTGTCTGACGTCTGTCTACAGAGCCAACACTCCGTCACAGTGCTGCACTGGCACAAGGCCTCGCATGCTAATAAGATCTTTACTGACGACTCTTTAATAGTGCGGTAGCCGTAGCCTAACCGCGTAATTAAAAATAACCATCTTACAGTTTTTACTGTCATTTTGAAATAACTAACTGCTGCTACAAGGTATCCATGTTCATCTGCCACTACAGTAAAACATGGAGTTCTATATATTTCTAGTGTGACTGTTGGCTTCAGGTTGGCTAAAGCAGATGTGTGTGTGTGTGTGTGTGTCTTAGGGTGCACAATATAGACTCAATATTGATATCTAATCAATGTAACGTTGTGCAATATATCAAAAATGTTGCAGAAAGTATGCATTATTGTGTTTATATTTTGGAGAGATGCGTCCGACGGCTGTGTGGCTTAGTTGTGTTCGATTTAGACAGAAAAGTAAGACGTGTGACAACGACATAATAGAAACATTATTGGCCAAAAAGATTGCCTCTTCTGTAGCTTGGAAATATTGTACCAGTCCAATATGTCAGTTGAAATAAACTCATGTTGTATTGTATGTAAGGTAATGTTTTAATATTATGGATGTATTCTAATGCATTTTCCCATTAGTGTTTTTACTGCTGTTTCCTGATCAATGTCACATTGTCTCCCATGCTAGGCGGCGGCGGTGTGGCTGCCATGTGTTCCTGGTGAGGCCCCCCCCCCCCCCGCCCCTGCCGTGATGCGGCCAGCGGCCAGCCACCGTGGATGCCTGCTGAGTGTGGCCCTGGTCCTCAGCCTGGCCACCCTCCTCCCTCCGCTGTCCTCCGGAGCCCCGCCCTTCCCCCAGGACCTGGAGCCCGTCAGCACCGCGGCCAGAGACCGTGAGTTTTTAAGCCTGTTGCCGCGGCGATGCACAATGCAAAAGGAGCGGTTAGCCCGTCAGCCGTTCTATTCTCCTCTCCGGGGAAGGGGCGGCGGGTGCAGCACCCGGATTATCAGCTAATAATAACACAGGATCATCGACTGCCGTGGCACATTCGTCACCGTGGCCCCGTTGGACCACCTTGGGGGCTCCAGGTGCGTGCGTTGCCCAGCCACCGGGGAGGTCTATGGAAGAGGTCCGGCATGGTAAATGTACTGGTCCATAATTGATTTGAAGAGGTGGACCAGACCGCGGCCCTGCATGCTGTAATTGATCTATCTGGAAGAGAGTAACGTCGCCATTAGCAGAAATAGCTGCGCTAATAGTCCTATATGTGGAGCTCCGTCTCAGGTGTAATGAGAGCCATTTGTCACCTCTGCTTCCAGGTGACAGTGTGTGTCATAAGGTCCCCGCACCAAACCTGCAACACGTCCATTATATATGCTAATACCTCAGCAGCCCGCAGCCTCACAAGTCCCTTTTTACACGCTTTAATTCTGAATAGCTGGTGCATGGACTTAGTCTTGTAGCTCACCTGTTTAACAGGCAACGCCAGGGTATTTCCCACATGACGTTTCTGTCTTCGCATAGATGTAGTCATACAGTATGGACTGACTTTGACCAATATCTGATCAATAATAATGTCAAGTCTAATCCAAACTGCCTCCTGTACACCTTCTTGTAATTAAGGGCTGTCATGATATTTAACTAAACTGAGCGTGACAACTGTACAGCTTGTTTCTAATGCTTGCCATTGCCTATTCTCTGCAACACATTAGCATCTTCCCAAACACTTTGAAGGTTGGAATAGTGGAGGTTGTTGCCTTGAGCTGCATCATGCAATACTAAGGAAGTGGAAGTGCTGAAAAACAAATTAGAAGAGCTCTTTCACTGGGAAGGGAAAGGAAGGGGGGGGGGTGTTGTTGTTTGGGTGTGTAGTGGGATGAGCTGGTTGTCCGCTGGGACCCTCTGTACCAAACAGCGCAGCAAGGTTCCCCCGCTCAGCCAGTCATTAAGAGTTTAAATCTTTAAACATTCGATACGAGACGAGCGGCTTGGGGAAAGTGTGGCTTCCCGTCGAGAGGGCAATTTGAAATTGTTGTGGTGTACTTTTACGGTGGAATTGTTAATTCAGCAGTTTTAGCCCCAGTCAGCTGGGAGGCCACAGGGCAGTTAATACGGCACGTTACACATGCAAGGCACTTCAGCGCGTAGCTGAATGTATTCTCAGACGGTGTGCCACTGGTGTACACTGTTGGTGTAGCAGGTGACCTGGAATGTAAAGGTTTCATTCAGATGGGACTCTGCTCTTCAGTCAGGTCAGGTGCATGTGTCATTTCACCATGTCTCCTCCTCGCTACGTACAGGATCCTACACACACACGTTGGCAAGCAGAAGCGTTTATTCCAAGTTGGATCTCTTGTGGCTTGCAAATAGAGGAATGAACAAAGAACTTTGTGGTGTAACCTAAAACTGACATTAATTCAGCCTTTCTCTTTCTCATCGCACAAACTGTGCTCTGTTCATCGCTCTCATGCCCTGCATACGACAAATCATTTATGGATTTTTACATGAATACACCACAAATCACTCTGAATCTGTTAGTTTTTTTTCCCACTTTATTTAAGCCAGGTACTTCTATTGAACTGAAAATGAAAAGAAATCTGATAACTCGTGCTTTTGTTAGTGGCTATTATTTATTATCTGAATCACTTTATTTGTCTTTATACCTAGGACAGGATGCGATGGGCAGGCTGGGTATTATTTTCAAGTTCAGGCTTCTCACTCTGAAAAGGTTTTATCAGACATGGACCAGCTTAGATGAAGCTTAGAATAATACAGTACTAAGTCAGTGTTAATTCCATGTGCCATCTTGTTTTCTGCTGACCCTGAACATGTTATGGTAAATGGACTGCATTTATACAGCGCTTTTCCAAACTTTCAGCCACTCAAAGCGCTGTACAGTATTTTGCCTCACATTCACTCATTCACACACACACACACACACACACACTCACACACTCACACGATGATGGCTGCCATGCAAGGTGACACCTAACCACCAGGAGCGGTTAGGTGTCTTGCTCAAGGACACTTCCACACTTGGTGAGGAGTGGAGTGGTTAGCGGGGTTTGAACCCAGGGACTTTTGGATAGCCTGCCTGTGTGTGCTCTGCCCACTGCACTACTGTCTCATGTTATGATATGACACATGAGCAATCATTCCCACATCCCTCTTATTTGCAACCTTGCGATGTTATGTACCAAAGGTTTATGAGCTATATCTTGTAACAATATTGGTTTAGTATTTTTGTTAACTGAACATCTGGTAACAGTATGCTATGATAAGCAAGTCTTCTCTTTACACAAATGTTGATCAAAGCCTTGTTTTTTATTTACAAAGGCCTGCATGTTAATTAATATTATTAATCAGTATTTAATTAAATGAACATACCTTGAGATATCCATGATTAAGACAAAAGAACTTAATGCTGAATAACACTTTTCCTCAATCTTCTACATATTGTTTCCGAAACAGACACCCACCTCTACCCCAGCTTTCAGGGACTCATGTCTGACAACGAGACAGTCCGTTTGGGCCTAGACTTCCAGAGAATGCTACGCATAAACCATATGCTCTACATCGCTGCCAGGTCAGTTCTCAGAAAACTACAAGCTGAATAGCTCTATCTTAGCTCAGGAATAACGCGGCCTACTAGTCGTTTACCCCAGCCTGTCTGGCATTTTAAAAGAAATGGGTGTGAACCAGGTCTGGTGCATGACAGCCATGTTCAGTGTACTGCGTGGGTAATTCCAATCACCAATGTTTGGTTGAATTAGGCCCTCTACATATCCTCACTGTTTCATCTTACTGCAATAAACTGTACTCACCTAGATGTCTAAGGATAATGTCAGCCTTATCTTTGCAAATTCCACATTTAAAGGTATTTCGAGGAGTTACATGCCATTACTCAATCACATTCCATGTTTTAGTGATGCGTAAACCATATTAATATTATTTCTGACTTATCTTTATAATGTTTACAAATGATTGCCACCGGGTCAGATTGCCCCATCTCGTTAAAGCCTCCAAAACAGCTTGTGTTTCCAACTGAACTGTCACTGTTGCTCTAAACTCCTCTCTTGAATAAAAGGTGCTGCAGCTCGTTGGAAATATAGACTTTACTGCAGGAAAAGCTACCGCTTCTGCAAACATCCACATCATACCCTTTTAAGGATTCAGAGCAGCACCTCCAGAGTAACTCTCAAACTAATTGCATGTAGCTCTTCTCTCAGTCACAGTGTCAGAGGTTAATAACCTAAAAAGTATGAGGTTCATCCTCCTTTGCCCATTTTCATTGTGCTAAAGACATTATGCTGCGATTTTGGCCCTGGCCCAAGCCACTGTACACTTATGGCTGCCAAGAGTCATGTTGGAAAAGGTATGGAGATTCCTAATCTACCTAAGTGGGCTTCACATTTTCCACAGATGCTAAAGCTGCACAACAAAGTGCTCAGCCCACTTTACAAAGTGAGTCCTCTAATTGCTAGACCAAAACTCTTTGACTTATGGGCTGTGTTGATGCTGGGCAAACTTCAGAAACCTTGTTCTGCTCTATGGTTGGGGGAAAAACATCTTAGTAATAACAAATTCACTGTGTACTGTAATCAGTATTAACTGTTCTTTTTCTTCTACAGTTCTCAGTGTTCACTCTAATCAATCTTGTTTTAAAGAAACAGCAAGTTTTTAGGAAAGCAGGTTTTGGGTACAGTGTGATGTACAAACGATGAGGCCGGTGGGACCATTAATGCTATTTTGGCTCCTTTGCAGGGACCATGTGTTTGCCATCAATCTTGCAACTTCTTCAGAGCAGATCATTCCACAGCAGGTAGGCCAGTTTGACCATTTACTGGGACTTCACACAGTGGAGTGGGGCTGCCCACTGTGTCCGCTAAGGTTACAGACAAAGGAAATTCAGCCAAAGTATATTCAGAGTTGTAACTGCTGTTTCAGTAACATCATACCAGATCTCCTGGACAAATGCCCTGAACAAATGACAAACCAAAACTTGAATTCTCATCAGGCCTTATCCATATCATGAAATGCTTTTGGTACTGGAATCTGAACCGTGCAAATCTACAAACCAGTTTCACCCTCCCAAACCCAGGTGTCAAATATTAAAAACTAAAAGACGGTAAATTATCGCATCTGAATAAAATTTTCACATGTGCTTAAAAATGTATATCACCAATTAATGAACACCCATATAATACATAACCAAAGGTGTTGAGGTCCACTTTTTGGTGGAGCTGATTAACTTTTCCACAAAAAGCTCTTGAAACGTTTGAATCGCATTGCTTTCCTGTCCCGGCTAGCATTAAACATTTTCTCCTCAGACACGTATGCCATAGATGTGTGGTGCTGCTCTGACTTTTAAAGTGCCCTGCTTGCTCCTATCTGAGTCTCATTTGTCAAATCACGACTGCACTTTAATAAAAGCCGTCCAAGGCCAGGACTTTGTTTGCTTGAATTTAGAGCTGGTCTGAACATGGAATAGTTCCTCTCATGAGGCCAACACTTGGTGTCAAGTAGATCCAAGGTATTGATTTGGCTGTTTGACTGTGGGAGAAACTATTACAATGTCAGTCATGGCTCTTCACTGTCTAAGAACACAAATATTGAATGTGTGCCTGCGTTGCATTTTATAAGCTTTTCACTCAGACCCAATAGACATTTGACTGTAGAAATCAAAGTGGCATATTGCTGGAGTCATTAATTTTCCACTTAAAATTCCGACTTTGCCACCTCTGTTATCTGTCTGCACGCGGTCATTAGTGTGTGACTGAGGCGTATTGTCAGCTCCGAGCATCCTCTTCATCACAGATCCATTCCCTCACTTTGGCTCAATTTCAAACCCGCTCCTCATCTTTTACACCCCAGGCTTCCCATTCTATCCTTCACTGATTTGCAAGGGCCTGGGTGGGCACGCGTAATTATTAGTAAACCACATGGAGCGTGGCCGGGGACGACCTATTACCATAATGCTGACTCCCGTTGAATCCTATCAGACCTTCAAGGGGAAAGGCGCCCACAGGGGACGGTCCACTATCAGACTTTATGTGGATGCGGGTGGCTAATTTGGAGACAATGACTGGCGACTCTTCAGGATTGTGTTGAGAAAGGGTTCTGATGGCCCCTTTTGATTTCTATGAAAGTGGTATTGAACCTAGTAAAGCCCTGTTTGAAATGACAAACCTACTGTACTACTTCTGTGCCTTATCATGTTTTTCTTGGTGATATATAATCGTTTTTATAATGGTTATTTGTACAATCTAGCTCTTGTTGCTTTGCGGCATTTTGGCCTGCATCATAGGCATGCATTGTGATGGCAATCTGTATGTCAGCATGAGCGCTTGCATATATTGCTCTTCTATATTGTGATAAGGAAGTGTACGGTAACTGATATTTTTAGTTGCAGTCAAATGGCTTCACAAGCCCATATTTTACACACAATTGCTTGCTACATGACGTACCCTATGACATACCCTTATCCTGTAACTGGACAAGTAAGACCTCTGCAATTAACAAAACAGAAAATGGAGAGAGCTTTGGGAAAGGGCTCATAAGGAGGTATCCATGTTGCAGAACAGTCCTCATTGGATACAGTCAATTTGCCATGTCACTAATTTGATGAGCAAAACATTGACAACCTACACATTTATAGTGTAAGATGAGCACGCTTTATGCATTTTCCAGCATTCCCAGCTTTATTGACACACTTGTAGAAGAGAACGGTCTGTAAATTATCCCAGAGTTGGCAGTGGATGAGAGCCTCGGGCCAGTGCATTAAAACCTTCAACAAACCAACCTTGTTAACAAGTTGATGGATCTATTTCTGTCAGGCAAACTGCAGAGGCATGCCTAGTTCCCCATGTCATTAACAGTGTGGTGTGCTTTTTGTGTACCGTTTGCTTCCCTGGGGAATGAGAGCGTTGGCATGTCACGGTCGTCATGGCAGATTGGTTAATTGGAGATGATTGACAGATTACAAATACACTTTTTTTTTTTGTTCCTATTATCGAGTTCTTATCGCAGGAGGGGGATTTTTATTGTCATGGAAACCATAATATTTAGCTACCTGTCTCAGAATATGTCGGCCACCGCAGGCTTCTCTAATGTGAATCTGTTTGTTTATTTGTTTGCCAGACAGTTTATTGGAGTTAATGAGATTTTCATCACAGCTGTCTGCTAATAGCACTTGTGTTTGGGAGCAGCATGCGCATGTGTTGGTGCACAACAGCCCGTCTCCTAGCTGACAGTTGGCTCTCTCTTCATTTCTCAGAAACTCACTTGGAAGACGAAGGATGTGGAGAAGTGCACAGTGAGAGGGAAAAACAGCGTGAGTGTGTCCTTCACACACACACACACCTCACATGCTTCTTTTTACCGCTGTCATTTCCTTTCTCGTGCGTCGGTCGTTTCAAGCCAGCTACCTAACACGGGTGATTATCCTATGTTGAGTTGGGTCGTGTAGTTTAGCTCGGACAAAAGCTATAACTAAACCACAGCAAAGCAAACCAGGATATGCTCACAACTAAGATGTCTGCCGGCGCCTATACCCTGTGCCTACCTTTTAATATCTATTGTGTGTATGCTGTCCGTGTGGATTTATGCTAGTAAGACGATAAATGCTATACATACTGTAAGCAAGGTTAAGACTCAGGACTGTTTTCCTCCCCTGGTAGGATGAATGCTACAATTACATCAAAGTACTGGTGCCACGTAATGACGAAACACTGTTTGCATGTGGCACTAATGCGTTCAACCCTACCTGCCGCAATTATAAGGTAAGACACCGATGGTCTGCTCTACACTACCTCCTCACAGATAAACATCATTTTACAGCCACTATCGCTTGGTGTGTGCTTTGACCATATATGCTCTTCACACAGTGTTATTTATTTCCTGTGCTGTTTAACAAGCTGGAAACTGTAAAGCATACTGTATTGTTAGTGGTTCTAAAGGATTTCGACTACACCGGTTATAGATCCTTATCACATTCACAGGTGACTTTAAAAGCACATTGTTGCCTGTTTGCTCAACACAGCAGTAAGAGAGGTCTGTTGACGCAAAGTAAAATGCTGATAATGAGACAGACAGACTGCACAGCGGCCGTCTTCTGACACAAGAGACACGGGAACAGAGATGGGAGGGAGGGGCTGGGGGGGAAGCCGGGAACGTAAAATCACGTCAAGAGAATCGACTGGATTCTAGGAATGGTGTGGCCTAGAGAGACGAAGGAATGGGGGCCATGGAAGGCGGGGGGTGGGGGATACTTTGACTTCACACGCGGCTCCTCGTCTCCATGGTTATCTCGTTGCTCTGGTGATTAATAACGCCATACAGCGAGAGGGGGAGAGGAATGGCTTTGGGCTAAGTGAAAGCACACCCTGGGAGAACCTCATATGGCTCCAGCTCTATGAGCTTTGCTCTATAGTCTGTCACACAAAAAGCAGACATGGCTGACTGCTTGAGGTGAGGTCATGATTTTTGGCCATGATTCACAGTGGGCCGTTATTGGAGATGGGGTTGGGAAGGGGGTGTAGCGAAAATCCTACAGTACATCAATGAAACAGTGCAGGGTTAACTTTGAAACCAAAAAGTTGGTTGTTTAGTGACTCACCAAGACTTTTACCAGCTTACTGATTGGAACGTTAATCTAGGGATGCCCAAATTGGGTTTCGGGGGAACAAACACACGGTGGGTGTCTACTAATGGCAGTCAGCACCATTAGTTGGTTTTATTCTTTTAAACTGTTGTGCACTCTTTCTTTTGTACAGTATAGCTATTAACAGATTTGATAGTTCTTTGTGCCAAACTGTTATTGCTGCAGTGTATAAGCGAGCGTTGTCACTGTGCATTAAGCTGCAGCTAACACATTCACACAGTCTAGGATGTAGTGCCAAGGCATATCTATTTAAAAAAAGGTTTGCCAACCACTATATTAAGCAAGGGAAATTGTTTTAAGTACACAATTATACTGTGCAAGTACATTGATCAACTTCAGTAGTGTTTATGACAAATAGCTTGGTACCGACAGTATCATTGTTGACCCTCAGTATAATGCAGGTAAATAAGTAAATAAAAATATGTAAATAAGTCAGTCTAGACTTCACCTGCTTTAAACAAGACTCCTCATGGAGAAGAAATGCTTATTTAGTGAGACATCTTTTTCTTTCCATTACACCTCAGAGTGAACTTTCACCATTCACTCTGGTCTGGGGGAAAGATTAGAAGTAACCAAGTCATAAGAATAACAGCCAATATCCCTTTTTTAAAACAAGCAGGTTGAGAAGGGAATTCAGTGTAAAATGTGATGTACAGGTTTGGGTACATGCTAAGTACTGTGGTGTAGAGAGAGAGATTCAGCTCTGTGTTCACAGCTTTACTGACCAGTAGTGTACTGCAGAAAGGACTACTTGTTCAGACCCTTGAGTACCTGAACTCTTTAGAAAGCCAAATACAAGGCTATAGTTTTATAATTGAAACAATTTGACATGGGCGTAAAATAAAGCTGAAGTAAAAGCAGACCAAATTAGTAGTAGCACACAAAAAGAAATGTACTAATGTACAGTACTAATCTACAAAATGTAATAACTACTAATCTATAATAAGAAGATAAAAATGCTATTGCAATTAGTTGGACCAACGTTTGCTCTGTAAAGCATCTGTAGTTTGAAGTTCACATTTAGCGTAATGGTGTCTGAGGGCATCTTCTTCTTTCCGGCCTATTGTGCTATTTCTCATACACACGTATAGGCGCTACACAGACACAATTGCAGTGGCGTTTTCACTTGTCCTAGCCAAGGTTTACAACATTGTTAGCTGCTGTTATATATTTGTAGACAGGAGATAGGCTGTTCTTTCTAGCAGTGACAGTGTGACTCCAAACCTAACATACCGGTTTTATGAGCCCTACCCATATAAAACACATCAAATAAAAGTAATCTTTATGATGCATGTGTTGGCATTCATTACGAGAGATTGATTCGGTACACGTCCTTTGCAATGGGTTGTAACACTGGCCCTTGTAAAAGACTTTGAGGTTTGAGGGAATTGATTTAGCAGTCACAACAATAATGACCTCATGGTTTATTAGAGCTTGCGTTGTTGTTTTTGGACATGTGTTTACAATGCAGCCTGCCTTTTATGACCTATCTTTCTATTGGTGTCTTAATGTGTTCTGGTCTCCTCTGTGCTAGATGTCCACCCTGGAACAGGAAGGAGAAGAAGTGGTAGGACAGGCACGTTGTCCCTTCGAGTCACGGCAGTCCAATGTTGGCCTGTTTGCTGGTGAGTTCAGCCAGGGGGCCTATTGGTACCACAGACTGTAGTGCTGTAGCTAACTGAAATGTCATCCGTGTGAAGAGCTGCCTGCCAGTGTGCGTCTCAGCAGCTAGAAACCTCACTTTATTCATATGACACAACTGTCTGTAAGCCTATCTGCGAATGGGCTTACATGGGGGGAAAATAGGGAGTTAAATGTCACAAAACAAAATACCCAAATTCAAACCATTCTAGGCGTACTGCAAAACAAAATCCACGTTTGCCGAATAACGGGTTTGTAGGCTAAATATAACTCCGAACGATTGCAGATTGTTACTGCGATGTTCAGTTTGTTCATCATTCACCGTGGCGAGGTAGGTCACATTTCATAGGGCACGTTGCAAATGGATAGATGGCCAGAGCTGGGTTGTTCTAGAGAGGAGCCAGGCTTGGCAGCCCGATAGTCACACCCGCCAGTTTTCCAGGGACATTCATCCATCGTTCACACAGTGTGTTAGCAATGTTCTCCTCCATCTGCTCTCACTTTTTAAAGGGCAATAAGTCACCTGTTACCCAAGTATACAGCAGAACCAAATGGGCTTGTGTTGGCTATTCTATGTTTATGTGCATATTTCACACAGGGGGTGATTTCTATTCGGCCACCATGACCGACTTCTTGGCCAGCGATGCAGTGATTTACCGGAGTCTGGGAGAAAGCAGTCCCGTTCTTCGCACAGTCAAGTATGACTCCAAGTGGCTGCGAGGTGAGCTTGCATTATTTTTAACGCGTTAAATGTAAAACATCTGCGGAAGGACGGGTTGCTGCGTTGTTGGATGTCACACTTGTGATTGGACCTTTGCAGGACTATTTAGGTTTTCAATAAATCATATAAATGTATGTTATACTAAATAGTATATAGGATGATATTACATCCTAATTCCACAGCACAATTGTTTTCACCTGATAAGCTGTTTCCTTTTATATGCATAAATCCTGTTTGTGCTCACCTATTGTGTTCATAATCCTACAGTAAGTCTTATCGGTGTGTGTGTGTAATGCTAACTGGTCATTTAAGAACGCACTGTTCTAGAATGTGAGGCTGGGCCCTTTGTACAAAAGCAGCCTTTGAGAACGGCAGCATCTCCCCGCCTCTCCAACGTAGATGCTGCCTGGCGTGGAATACAAAGCGGTGATGCCACCGTGTCACTATTAAAATGTTTTCCTCATGTCTCTGCTCGTCCCCTTTCTCGCCCCCCCCGCCATCTCCCCATCTCCCCAGAGCCCCACTTCCTCCATGCCATCGAGTACGGGAACTACGTGTACTTTTTCTTCAGCGAGATTGCAGTGGAGTACACCACCCTTGGCAAGGTGAGGCGCCTGGTCCACTCAGGGCTGCTTGTCACACTGTTTACATGCGTAGTCTGCTTTGGCGTAACGGGCCCTGGTTGTCGTGGCCACGCCAGGTGGTGTTCTCCCGGGTGGCGCGCGTGTGCAAGAACGACAATGGCGGCTCCCCCAGGGTCCTGGAGCGCTACTGGACGTCGTTCCTCAAGGCCAGGCTCAACTGTTCCGTCCCCGGAGACTCTTTCTTCTACTTTGACGTGCTGCAGTCTCTGACCAACGTGCTGCAGGTCAACCACCGGCCTGCCGTGCTGGGAGTCTTCACCACGCAGGCTAACAGGTCAGCCAGGCCACCAGGGGGCAGTGGTGCAACCTCACTATGCCTGGCATATGTTGGCTCTTGACAGATTCTTTTCAATGAAGTTAATTGAAATGAAATTGCATCATCAAATGTAAAACGTGATGTATCAAATAAACTACTGTGTAGTGAAGGTTAACTCAATGCACATGTTGTGAGCGTTTTTATCCATAACTATCTCTTTTCTCTCAGCATCACGGGCTCAGCCGTGTGTGCGTTTTACATGGACGACATCGAGAAGGCCTTTAACGGCAAATTCAAAGAACAGCGGAACAGTGAGTCGGCATGGACGCCGGTGCCAGAAGAACAAGTGCCAAAACCCAGGTGTGTGTGTGTGTGTGTGTGTGTGTGTGTGTGTGTGTGTCGCTAAAGAACAACGTGACTGTGTCCAAGGACACGCTTATCTGTCCGTAACAATGTAATGTTCCAGCTGCAGTTGCTGGTGTGTTGTTTACCAAGCCTCCAACAAAACAAGCAACGCTGTCACACAGCAACACCTGTTTCATCCACCCTGCACCAAAACACTCTGGACTACCCATGCGCTCCTCTTCTGACATCTCTCATTCTACCACTGTGCCCTTAGGCCAGGCAGCTGTGCCGGGGACGGCTCGGCAACCGCCTACAAGTCCTCCACCACTTTCCCCGACGAGACCCTGGCCTTCATCAAGTCATATCCCCTCATGGACGAGTCGGTGGCCTCTGTGAATGACCGGCCCTTCTTCACACGCACCACCAGCAGGTAGGGAAGCACTGGTTTAATCTCCAATACAGAGCTTAGTGCTTGTGTGTGGAATTCCTCTTGTGGTTGAAACTGGCATTATAAGCACATTGTTGTTTTGGTTTGAAACTCAGTGTGAGAGACACTCCAGCAGAGATATTGGAATATTAACACTAGAACCGCCACAGGGTAAATTTTACCTGTGGTGGTTTTTCAATTGTACATAACTCTGTTTTAATAATATATTCCCCCAAAATAAGTCTCCCAGTTGCTAGACGACGGTACACAGGTGTGTAATTGAAATCTACATCATTCATAACAGTAGATTCTCACAGAGTCAGCTGGCCCCACACCACACACAATGCGTAACATT
>JAODUK010001139.1:0-13096 GCA_027564635.1 Typhlichthys eigenmanni | reverse complement strand
TATAATATTTAAATGTAAACAGTAAATAGCATAAACCATTTAATTAAACATTGAACTACAGTTAGTTAGGGGGAAAAAAAAACAATAGCGCCATTAAATAAATGCCGTTGTTTTGACTCAACAACACAAGGAGTGGAGCAACTCTGTAAGGTTGTATAGTGAAAGAGAATAAAATAAAATAAAATAAAATAAAATAAAATAAAAAGAACAGTGTATAGTCATACACTGACAATTCTAATGACTTGTAGTGTGTTTAATTAAAGTGAAAGAAGAAGTTTGAGTGGGAGACAGCCATAAATGGTATATATAGTTGGTGCTTCAAGGTTTATGATCTTTCAAAGTTGTTGTTCCATGAGCTGATGTCAAGTTAAAATCTTTGACTGGTTTGAACCCATTCATGTTGTGTCAGATGTTGTAGATTAAAAAACTTAAGGTTTCATTTGGTTTAGCACTGCAACTCTTCTGAGGAAGGGTTTTTAACTGTGGGAAGGCATTTGCTTGCTCACCTTAACTGATCAAATATTTCACAACCACAAAAACGATGTCAAAACGAGGCGTCATTAAATTACTAAAGATGTTCATTGCAACGGTAAAGAGTGAACATTTGCAGAAGCTGTTGCAAATAAGGCTGTTGCATAAACAGAATGTAAGAAATCATGCAAACAAATAGCGCATAAATTATATCATGATGATTTTCAGGAACTCCGATGGCCCTGAAAGTGATGCCCAAAGCCTCCACTAAGCTTCAGGGTTTCTTGAGGGAGTATTGTATTTCCTTACACTTGTCGTGTCATCCTTGCATCGTGGGCCTCTTTGGCATTGCCTTCCAGTCTAATGAACACTATGGCTTCGCCCAGGAACTGGTCATTGGCCGGGATCTGTTTGCTGTCATCCAACCCAAGGTGAGCTTACAAGGCATAGAGTGTGTGTGTGTGTGTGTTGCTGTTTTATAATATAGAATATAGAACGTATATAGAATAGAACTACAAAAGCGTTTTGTTTTTACGGTGTAACCTAAAATGCCTATCCTGTTCTCCCAGGTGGGCATTCCAGAGTCTTCCGTGAAACGATGTGTCCTCCAGATTTCCAGTGCACTGGAGTTCATCCACAGCCACGGCCTGGTCCACCGTGATGTCAAGCCAGAGAACATCCTGCTGTTGGACAGCCACTGCTGCCGCGTCAAGCTGGCCGACTTTGGGCTGGCCCAGAAGAGAGGCGCACTCATCAGCTTCATCACAGGCACCTTGCCATACATGGCCCCGGAGTTGTGCGCCGTGGCCCTGCAGGACGGCCAGGAGAAGGTCAGTTGCCCCCCACTCAGCGTGGAGCCCGCCCTGGACACCTGGGCCTTCGGCGTGGTCATCTTCTGCATCTTGACCGGCTACTTCCCCTGGGAGCGCTGCATGGAGGCTGACGACTTCTACCAGGAGTTCGCCGACTGGTGCGGAGCTGAGCAGAGGCCCACGGCCGAGGAGGACGTGCCTCCCTTGTGGAGGCGGTTCACTCCAGAAGCTATGGCGATGTTCGCCAAGCTCCTCACGCTGGACGCCGCCAAGCGGAGCGCGGTCGGGGAGGTGAGGGCCTATGTGGACAAGGACTGGCTGAAGAAGCCTCTTCAGCAGCCCACAGAGAAGGAGAAAATCAGCCCTCAAACACTTCCACTGCAGTAACTTAACAGTCCTGGCTGTGAAGATGTGCCAAGAGAGTGCCATGACATGAAGGTACCATAGGGAAAGGAATTATACAATGAGTGTACATCTGAAAGAGCAGCATAACAATAATGTCTTCTCTGCAACACTTATAACTAGACCGGTACATAGTTTGATGTACAGTATCAGACACAGTCATCTTCTGTCTACATATGTGATTATAAGTGGTCTGATTCTGTTTCAGATTGTGCAATTGCTGCAATATTACAGAGCGATAGAGCCATGTACAGCGACAGAGAACAGATGTTTTCAGAAAGCATTTTTGAGAGCTGACAGGATAGTGATGTTAATAAACGGTATACTTTTAATTTAAAGAGAAAGAAAGAGCTTCCAGCTCAAACCACTCAAACAATAACAAACCACAGGAGACAGCGGAGAAGTTCAGTACCCTACTTGAACAGAGACATTTCCCAAACCCCACAAGTATGATGACGTCACTTGGCTACTGATTTATTTAAGTATATTTAATTTCATTTTTTAACCTGTACATATTTAATTTGAATGAATTATCATTATTTCATCGGGCCAAATTTCAGCCACCAAGTTATTTTTTGTGGGGTTTACTTTACTTTTTAGACCCTGTAAGGACCACCTACATGTTAATGAAATTAGCAGGGAAAATGGTGCCTATACCATCTTTAATACAGTGCATATACCTTACATATACTCTATCATATCACAATTGCTGCCTGTAGATTTATGATACGTTTTGTAAATCATGTAGATGTTGTGGAATATATATATTATTTGAGGTGTGGAAAGGAGTGTTCCATAATTGGAACACTTACTATATCAGTGGTTGATCTTTTGACCTGTTTTATAACAAAAGTGTCATTTATATTAGATGTTTTCTATGGTATTAGATGCTGAGTACTGTATATCACACACTATCATTTTCTTATCTTTCAAATTCTAGGCTGTTTATTGGAATTGGCATAATACAGACTTAGCTACTAAAATTGATGTCATTGTTGTCAATGTATACTGTACAAATATGCCTTGTATTTTGTTTATTATCCTAAATTTTTGCTTGGAATAAATTGTTCATTTGGTCAACAATTCATTTTGCATGTGCTATGTGGCAATAATACATTATGCTGACAACATGTGTACCTTTCTAAGGACCGCTGAGTTATACAGTATGTTAATTTAGCAGCAATGAATGCTATATCATTTACTGTAAGAATCAAGGTGTATTTACCTCATTTACTGCACAGTAGAAACATCACAACTTAGAATATTAATATTTAAATATTTATTTAAATTAAAATGTAAAATTGAAATTGTAATGCTAAATGCATGCTCCCATTCCTCTTTTGAGAGCAATAAATCACCCACACACCACACAAGTGCTTGTATCTAGTGTCATTGTTTATAACATTGTACATTGGATCACGGTGCTTAGTATGCCTTTGAACAGAAACAAATAAACATCCTCTGTCACTTCAGTGTGAACCATTTCAACCACTCTCTGGGGCAAATATCACATTACACCCTTTGAAGCTACAACCTAAGCAATATCTCCGCCTCTTTCCTCTCACCTAACTCATGACCCTCTGTACCACTCTACTTTGAATAATCTCTTGGCTTCTGTTGCAGCTGGCCCTCCATTGATAGACATACTAGTGCTTTTGTTCACAAGAGTGGAACAAGTGAAGCTGTTTACAGCAAATTGCTACATGCAAGGCTTTAGCCAGGGTAGTTCACTTGGCCCTGAGCCTAAGTGCTAGTCTTGTACAGCATATTCAAGCGATTAACCAGGGTAATCTTTAAGATAACCATGGTTCTCGCACTGCGGTGACTGTGCCTATACTAGTCGCGTCATACTGTCATGTTAGACATCAACACGCCAACAAAGCCCTTGCTGGCATGTGATTTGCCGACTTGTGAACTTTGCACGTATATGTAATTATGTGTTCCATAATTCAGTAACCTCATGTGGCTGAAGGTATTAAACTACTGCATATAGTGCACACTGAATCAACAATAACTGCACACCATGCACAACCGGCTATACAGAAAAACATACTGTAGCATGTAAATACATGAGCAACGGTAATTTCTATACAGATACATTAAACATTTGTCTCTTTTGAAGATGCAGAGTAAGAGAGATTACTAAGGGAGCTATAAATTCACTCTGCTCTTTTGCTACATAGCTCTTCAAAGTCAGCAGATCATTTTCCCGGAAACCACATCTAGTTATGAATCATTAAGCATATCAGCACAGTGATATAGATCTTTGGCAAGGTATGTTGTGTCTTTCTCCAATATCTTAATTACACGTTGTCATGTCTGTAATGCCGGTGTATACTGTTCACTATGTGTGTAAATCATCAAGCTCAGTCTTATTAAAACACGTGGATGATGTCAGCCTACGCAATTTATCATCTGCTGGTCAGCATAGAAATATTAACACTGGAATAAAATAATGGTTGCTATGAATACACATTACTCCTTGTTAGAAGTAATGCGAGATATGCATTATGATTTGTCACTGGCAAGTGTTAAATGAAAATGTTAGCAATAAATGCAATGTTTACCTCTTAACATCAACATTTGATGTTCCATACATGTGTCTTTCTCTGTCGATGTGTTAAGGGAATAAACACAGCACCATCTACAAACTGTTTTAATATTTATTCTGTTGTGGAAAATCGTCACATCTGGGACTGTTCTCACACCTAAGAGCTTGTCAGCTTACTACAGCCTAATAAACCAGTATTGTGTAACTAAAGAAAGCTTACACATTTACACACTTTTGGATCTACTGTACAAACTCATGTGTTTATATCAAATATGCTTCTAGTATCCAGCAATGAATGTTAGCAGGGTTGTGAGGTCAGTATACTGTGAAATTAACATTTATCACGTGGTTATGGACGTGGATGTGAAGAGCAACCCATGCTTTCAGAATTACACGTTTACACGAATTTTAAACCAGATCTTCTTCTTTAATTGCATATTTAGTTTACTTCATTTTGACAGTTACTTTATTTTAAATGTATCACTCAAGGTAATTAATAAGTCACTTTACTGTATTTTTATCATGGTCTATTCACCATTACTGTGAAAATACACTATTTTAGTGTATATTAGTGTAGGGACACTATACTGATATTATGTCTTGAATTACCCTTTACAGGTTGAAACCAATATTAGTATTTGACTAGTTTAGCATGAATTCAAATCTAGTATATAGTACACAGTTTTAAATTTAGTTTTTTTAAATATATCTTTCTCACGTTCATATTGTGATGCATAAAGAAATATAATATACAGCCTCCCCACCCCAACACATAAATACACAATATGTGTGTGTGTGTGCGTGTGTGCGTGCATGTGCGTGTTTGTGAACATACTATAATATTCAAATAAAGCCACAGATAACACATATATAAATGACTTATTAAACAATAGTATTAAAACGTATTACCTTAAAGGTGAATCGGGCACATTTAAATAAATGCCTATATAAATCACCATGACATTCATGCACACACAGAGCATTGCACACTTCCAAAAGACCTCATTACCTCATTAATAAGTACTTACACACACAAAAAAACAACTAAAATTAGCTTTTTACATATAGTTTTTAATTAAATTGGTCTATATTAGGTCATAATTCCACATAAATTATTACAATTGTTAACATTGCTCCGTTACTAACATTGGCTCTTAGAGACAGATTGAAAATTGTTACTTGTACTATTGTAACTATAACTGTAACTATAGTGATCTACCCTGTGTCTATTTTAGAATGAACTTTCCGGTCAACAAATCCTACATCCTTTTTAAGGCCAATGACAGCATGGTCGGGTGTTATGTTTACATATTATACTAGGAGTGCTACTTACAAATTAGTCCCTCTGGGTGTATCCTTGATTCAGCCATGTTAATGACCCATATGTTCACTCCAGGCGAGGCAAGTAAGATTTCAGCAGGTCTGTCTTTAAAACAGCATGCTAGCTTATCTGTCAGTACCATACTTATAGCATTACACATGGTAACATTTGTAAGAGGCAGCTGCTGTTGTATGTCTTAAAAATTACAGTATACGGAAAGGTTAAAAGAATGTTAAATAAATGTAAATGCATTTTACATGTTTGAGAGCTGTATGGGCTTCTTTTAAATGTAAGGGGTATTGGCACAATATGCTAATAACATCCGATTCTCTGACTCTCAGAAGATTAAACATTATTGATATTCTGTAAGTGGAAAATAATCTTGAAACACATTTTCAATAATTTCTTATATTTCTCTACAGTCGTTTGCTGGACATGGCTCTTTGTGCTGTGTATCAAACTATAGATGATATAAAACATACAGTTTGACACTCAACATCAGAACAATTTCCAAATCCTGGAGTCTTTGAGCATCATGAATTTTGTAAGAGATCAATTGTACCTCAGATTTAGATGATTTTTAATGAGTCCTGAAGCCGTATAGTATGAGGAACAATGCCAATGAGGTTTTACATTTTATAAAGTATTTTCACTGTTAGAAACACCATTATAAAGACAAAAAAGTATGAAGCATTTCTAATCTGAATAAATGTATGCTAATATAATTAAATATGTGGAAAAGATAATTAAATAACTAGGGGCAAACAATGAATATGTAACACAAATAAAAACTTTAATAATGCTCAATCTGTTATAATTAAGAAACAATGCAGCAATTTCAAAACATTCATGCAAACTAATATTAAAATCCTAGGAAAACTAAACAATAATTAGTATTTTGCACAAGCGCATTTTTGGATTTTGTATAATCGAACATGCTTTACATTGTGCAACTCAGTATCACAAAAATGCTATTTCCTTGTGAGCAATATTGTCAATAAATATGTGGCAGAATAGCTTTATTGATATGATGATGTAAAAGTAACTTTATTTATGTAAAAGTAAATATATGTATAAATTTAGATAACAAGCATAGAAATTATCATACAAGCATTGAACTTTCAATTTAAATACATAAGATAATATCAATTTATGAACATCTTGTTATTTATATACTGTAATCTAATATGTTCACTCATGTAAATGCATAGAAATACATTATTTGTATGCCAATAAATGTGTTCACTCAGCTGTGCACTAAATCCCAATGTGACATATCTAAAGTCACATTTATAAAGGATATATGAAATTACAATTTCATGTTTTGATTGAATGAAGACTTTTACTCCCATTTTACATGCCTAAAGAAAACTGAAGTAAATTTAATGATGTAATATGATAAGGGCAATGCTCCAAATTTGAACAGTAAATATGATACAGCATATTGAAAATTTTTATAATGAATTATAATACTAAGTTATTATGAATTATACATTTAAAATAGTGCATTAGCAGATGTAGCAATAGAAGAATCACCAAAAAATGTGTGTGCTTATTTGATCATAAATAAGACTTGAGTGCTCAGTTTGAGCAGATGGCAGTGTAACTGTTAAGCTCTGCTCACCCTTCATTGTCAGGCTGTAGATAATCATCATCTTGGGCAGGAATAACAGGAAGCACCTCTGCATGGTTTCCTGTTTGGTCTTCCAGGGTGCTGTGAATGTCAGCTTTCATGTTATGGATATCATGACCTGTGTCTACATCGTCATATTGTTCACTCAGATCCTCATCTTCATAGGTCACAGAATCTGTGCAAAAAACACAGCGGTAAACAAAAAGGGAAAATCTTTAGTATAACACACAGTACAACTTCATTCTCTTGCATTAATAACTTGTTAGAAGGTTCCTTATATACAGTATGAAAGCAAGGCCTAGTTACTGTAGCTTATATTGGTACACTACTTTATTTGTATATGAAAGTATACTTATAAGCAGCAATTAGAAAACAATCTTGTTTTAAAAACATGCGTCAAGAGTGTAGACACACGTCTACACTCCTGCTCCTAAAGCGCTAGGATTTGACAGTTCTCAGCCTGTTGACAGCCACCAACACTTGACACGTACTGTAAGACAGCTAATACAAAATGGAGCTTTTACACAATTAAGGAATATTAAAGCTTCCAAATAAAATACAATACATCCATGTGGCCAATAGAAAACGAATGCCATTTTAACATAACAAATGTACAGCATAACAGTGCTTAAAACTAAGCCTTCACCATGTGCAGAATTTTTACTGCTGATGCAGTCACCTCCTGAAGTGACTGGGATAGCACTGTGGTCTCCATTAATAAGGTGCTGCTGTGCTGTGACCTCCTCTTTATCAATGTCATCATACGACAAAGAGGAGCCAGTTTCGCTATTGTTCTCTGAAATGACATTGAATTATGCATGATACAAATGTATGATATGAGACGGGGGGCTAAGCTTGTATTAGGGAGGTCTGGGGATATGCTTCCCCAGACAACATTTTTTTTTTTTTTTTAAAGTTAGTTCCCAAAACATCTTTTTATCATGTATTTTTAGAGAAATAAATGCTGTAAAATCTATTAAATATGTTTGCTTTATGTCAAGTTCATGCTAAAAAACGAATCTAGTAGGCCTATAAAATGTAGAATTCTATTCCCAACCATCCAACACCAATAAAATACATAATGAAAGAAATTGCTATAATAAATAACAAAAACATAGTGGCAATAGCGCATAGGAAAAACACATACATGCAAATAATTCAACATAGTTAGTATGTAATTAAACTTTCTGTAATGGTATCTCATCAATCTCATATTAACTGTTCAATCAATATACTGTAATAGATACTGTTCAGCTAAAAACATTTTCTGAAAAAATATTGTCTTACACATTTTTGGCTCTCTCATCATACTGTACCTGCCTAATAATTTGTTATTATAGCTCATGCTTGCTCTGTCTAATGATAGATCTTTTTAGGGGAGGATCATTTATATTTTATCGAATAGGTCTGGGGACGTCCCTGCGTGAGATGCTTGTTTAACAGATGTACTGTACTTTATAGTTGTCATTGCTTTAAGGTTTACTAAGACAATCAAACCTTAAAACACAACCTAGATTAACACAGAAAATACCTAACAACAGAAAGCAGATTATTCTGGTGACTCAAATCCCAAATCATTAAGATGATGCTCACTGATGGTCAAACATGTAAATGCCACTCACCTGAACAATGGAAACTCTTCATTTCATTATCTTTGCTTACAACAGCTACATCATAGTCAGAATTTTCATAGTCCGACAATATTCTTGCTATATAAACAAAAAAAAATGTTTAGGTTAATTTATTCAAAATAAGGAGACCCACAATTTTTCAAATACAAATGTATCCTTTAACCACACATTTAAAACAAAATGCATATCTGCCAAAATGAACTCTATATTTTATACAGACTTGTTTTTCTTTTTTTCTTTTACAGTTTCAAGTAATTATTATGTACTGTATGTATGTGCAAAATGCGTAATGTGGGCAATGGTCAATACTTTGGACATATTACTGTACACAGACAGGACTGGATTGGACAACACTGGCCTCTTCTGGCTAAATGCAAAAATTACTCCATTTACAGGAGATTTATAGGAAAACCATCCTATAATATTCTATAGCTTACTTAATAATGCATAGTCAAACTAATTATAATAATATAGTTATATCATTATTAAATAAAAAGTATGTTATTAGTAGCAAGAGTAATTGAAGAGAAAATACGTAATTGTAGAATTATATAGAAATGTATGATAATTTTTATAATATTATTTACTATACTACTATATAACACTATAATGATAATACAGATTTGATTAAGGAAAGTATCGTAGAAATGTCATCAAGAGCTTGTCACACTGTTCATATTAAAAATATATTACATTTGTACAGGATGCTCATATTTACAATTAAGTTAAACTGAAAGTGTATGCTGCGATATCTCTTGACTACTGCAGAAGGAAGAGATTGTTGAGATCAATATACTCACATTTGAACTTCCTTTTGAGTTTCCATATTAAGAAAGCAAGCGCAATCACAATAATCACACACAATACTCCTATGGAAAGTTCCAAATTCTTGTTGCCTCCATTTGTTTCAGACTTCGGTTTGTTCACATATTCTGAAAGCACACACAGTTAAATTGACAAACTGTAGCAACTTTGGAAAGTTCAATGCAGCTTTAATAAAATTAAATTTATAATAGCAAATGTTTATATCCAAAGTGACACAATTACAAGCATTAGGTACTGTACGGGTTATAAATCATGCTCAGGATGCTTATGCGGGTACATTGAACCCACACGCTTTTGGCTGGGAGTTGACCACACTAATACTGTAGTTCACTTTAAAACCATAACTATTAGCCATTACTCACTCATCACAGCTGGAAATGCTGGAAAAAAGGTTGTTCTCCTATCCCTATTGGAGCACATACTGTAGGGATAAGGATATACAGTATCCTACTGCGAATATAACAATTTTCTGATGGAATTTGCAAGTAAATAATTTTCCCAACATAGTATAGCAACTTCACTGAATCAGAGAAACTAAAATCAACATGCTGAGGGCGTGAGTAACTGGTATATATTTTTAGAGCAATATTTTAAATATCTTAAAACAATTAACAAAGCAATGGGTATGATTATAAAATATTTTTACTGCTGCAATAGATTTCAGCTGGTTGGAGTTTCCCACATGATTCCTGTTGCAGAGTGTATCTTATGTCCTTGTGATCCTTACTGCAGATCACTTTTGTTTCCAAATTCTCCATCTTAAATCAAATTTCAAATCAAATAATGAATAAGAAGAACAACGTATTTAGGTAAAGATCAATTCTAGCATTAGTTACCTGTTCATTCTCTGACTTGTAGAGAGATTCAGTGGCGTTACCACACAGCAGTTCTTTACACAGTAGATCATTAAAATGGTTTGCATTTGAGTTTATGGGGCACACATATTCCCACCTATCTCGATAATTGACTTTAATCCTGCCTCCACATTCCTCTGTGGTTTTGAACCGGACACCCCCTGCAAATACATTTTTAAAAATATTAAAAGTCCTTTCTATACTGCAAATTTGATGTAGCCTATCAAATTGGAAACAATTTTACATAAAATGTTAAGGTATATGCTTTTTGATTAAAATAATAATATAGTATTTTTATTAATGTGTAGGTCTACATGTAACATGTAACATGTCCCTGACAAATAAAGTTGGCACTACAATGTTTTAGTAAAGGTGGATAGACAATAGAGAGACAGTGTCTCACGATTTGTAAAGCAATGTTGAGTCTTAATCTGACACAGGAAGAAGAGGTCTGAAGGGTTGTGGGTTTGAGCTCATGGTGCTGGACTACCCGTAAGCTTCTTTGAGAAAGATGCCTAACCCCTACTGTATCTTCTGAATATATGTGATTGTTTTCATAGTAAGTCATTTAGATAAAAGTGTCTGCTAAATTATGTAATTGTACCGACTCAATACGTCTGGTAAAAACAATGTTTTCATTTAATCTTTTGTTGCATTACATATTTGAATATTGAGGTAATGCAGCTACAGACTTGATGGTGTCACATTTAGGATTCTAATCAAATCCTAAAACCCAGGCCAGATAACGAGACTTTTCTGCCCTTTACGTTGACTTCCTGAATTTCTGAAATAAATCGTATGAATTTTACATGAAAACTGCTGAGCAAGCATGGCTTATTATTTCATCTGAACATTATGGCAAGCCATTTTGACATTTATTCATCAAAACGTACTATTAACTGTTTCTTACCTATATTCTTTATTTACTAGTATGTTTTCCAATTGCACTATTCATATACTATTGTAGTAGGTATTCATACTAGTCATTATGCAAATAATTACTAGACTCTAGTTCTAGTACCAATGGAATAACTGCTAATAATTAATGGAGTACATACTAGTATCTTAATGAATAGTTACATACAGTAGTTACTAGTAGCTTATGTCTAGAAGAATAGATGTCAAAATGGGTTGCCATAAAACATCAGGGTATAGTTGTGTTTTACTATACATTGATATAATGGTATTAAACTATAATTTGTCTGAACCTTTTTCAGAGACAGCAATAATGTACAGTATATGGGCATTCTGTTAATCTGTATTTTTTTAATTCCACGTTTAACAATTGCATTATTTTAGTCCTCACCTGTGCAGTGAACAGACACCAATCCCTCTTCACACTTTTTCCTATTCAGTGTTTTACACTGACCAAGGTGGGATTCAGGCCCTTCACAGCTGACATAGGTCCCAAGTGAGATACTATCTGCCTTGCCAGTGCTTGACGATATGGCATTGCCACAATTCTGCTCTTTACAGACTATTACTGAATGGGCCAGGTCCCAGTTAGCAGCACAAATGCCATCATCATTGAGTTTCACCTCTCCAGAACAATTGTTTGAGAGAGTGGCCATGAGCTCGCCTGCAGAAACCATGGTTAGAAACAAGAAATCAGAACTTATATGGACAAAAACCTTTGTGAACATTGTTAACAACTATTAGGAAGGTTGAAGCAATACTAAACATCCACAAAATTAAATTCTAGTTTAAGTTAAGTTTGAAATGCCACTGTCCACATATGTTATGGGGCGGGGCATAGAATAGGAGCTATTTACTGTTGGCGGGGAGAAGTAAGAGGGCAGTGCCAGTAACACTTTTAAGGTTTTAATTTATGAAATAACACATGAAAAGTACTAATGTCTTACCTTTACATTGGACATAAAGTGGAACATCCCAAGCAGGTTTTGTTTCATGTTCACAGTCCCAGATGTTCTTTGGACTCTTTCGAGTACAATTGAAGCTGTTCTTCCAAAAAGTCCAACCATCAGTGTACCATTCATTTGTATGGCTTCTGTAGCTACCACAGTTGAGATCCTGGCAAAGCTGGTTGACCTCTTTCTCTGTCCACCCTTCACCAGAAACAATGCTTTTCTCTTCCTCGCTGTGAATAAACACACCACCTTCACATGCACCTTGGTCGGCCTTGGGAAGTTTGAGTACCATCCTTCGCCATTCTGCGTCAATCAGTGAAAAGAGAAAGAGGTTTGAGGTTTTACATCTGTTTTTGTCATAGTAAATAATATGTTGAGCTAGATGGAAAAAGTCAGCTTTGCAAGCTAAAATTCATGTTTTTTGACAATCTCATGTTGTAAATAACACTCAGCTGAATAAAATATTTTTTCTAATGAAATCACATACCTACAAAGTAATCTGCCTAGTAGGCATCCTCCTACTGGTACAATACTTGTTTGGTCATGAAATGTATATACACTGGTTTTGTCCTATTCAAGATTGTCAGCCTTCATTTTGTTCCCACCAAAGTTACAGAAATCACGTGAAACTTTGGAAACTATGTTATTGCTTATGGAGGACCAGGACTGCCATAATAAAAAATAAATAAATAAATAAAAGTATAAATAATTAAATAAATATAAAAATA
>JAODUK010001138.1:0-13098 GCA_027564635.1 Typhlichthys eigenmanni | reverse complement strand
TGTGTGTGTGTTCATATATATATATATAGTGTATATATATATATATATATATATATATATATATATATATATATATATCCACTGTATAGTGGTACAGGCCTAATATAGTATTAAAAACTACTCCCCTGTATCAGTATAAATTCCAAACTAAATTCGTGTATAAGACAAGCATACCGCACTTTAATAGGGCATTCCAGCTCATAACGGCACAGATTCAGTGCTCCAGGATGTATTCTTGTCAATATGGTTGCAGAGAATGAAATATTTCCGTCTTGGTGAACCGGTGTAGCAGTAATAGCTGGGCTCAGACCCCCTCCCCTCTCCCCCCTCCTCATTCTGCCCTATTCCCCACGACGCCCCGGGTTTGATTAATACTACACTGGCTGTTTTTCTCACCAGCAAGCTCCACTGGCTATGGAGCTGGAGGGGAGAGGAAAGGAGAAGAGGAGAGATCAAGGAGAGATCAAGGAGAGGAGGAAAGAATAGACGAGGAGACAAGAGGAAAGGAGAGGAAAGGAAAGAGGAGAGGAGAAGGGGAAAGGAAAGAGGGAAGAAAGGTAAAGAAATGGAAAATAACCGATGAGGGAGGAGGTGGGAACAGCGGTGGTTGGGGGCTTGATTGTGGCCCAGAGTGGCTCAGAAGGGCGGGTACTCCTGCTGTCCTCAATTACCCATCAGAGCCCTCCGCCGTCGTAGCCTTTACCTTGCTGTGTCAACACGCGGCATCATTCACATGCTACTAATACACCCGTGAGCAGCCACACACACACGCACACACACGAGCAACACGCACCAAAAGGCACATGTGTTATACAATAGCAAAGCACATGTAACTCTCTGGTAAGAACACTGCTACAGCCAGGGATCATAACAACAGTGAGAGGTTCGACAGGACATCAATAGCGCAGCGATCGTGCTCATTACTGTGCTTGTCAATCACAGCTAACAAACAGGTTAGCGCATAGGAGCTTGCACGCACGCACGCACGCACACACACACACACACACCTGAGAGCAAATCTCTCACGCGGGTACGGAGCTGTCTAAACTATGCGGAGCTGTTGCCACGCATAATATAATTACACTTCAAGCCAAGGTGCTCTATTAGATGGCACCTCATCTCAGCACTGTCTGGGTGTGTGAACAGAGGAGGCAGTGGCGCGGCGGGGAGCTCGTATCGGGACACATCACGAGCGATTGATGACTGGCGGATAAGCCGCATGTCTTCAGCCCCACTGCCAAGGAACGCGTCAGGAAGTGGGGGCCTTCGCTAAAACTACTTTAAATGTAAATCCGCCACGGGGCCCCTGTGATTGAGATTCATCGCCTGCTCGTACACCTACACGCGCGCACACACACACACACGCTCCCTTCTCCCCGCACACGCTCGCGGCCTCGCCCGGGGGCACGTTCCTCGCCGACTGCCAATGAGGCAGTTTGCCGTGACGCTGGATCGCTTGCCAGTCGCCGCCGTTGGTCGCTACGAGACGACACGGTCTCACGGCGATGCTCCCGACCTCACTGGGCCTTTACTGGCAAGCCAGCTGTGCATTACATTAGAAGATTACGCTATGCAAAAAGGGTTTGGTCAAGTTGTGTTATGGATCTTGCTGCTTGGGATGTTATATAACTAACCTGACTGCATGCCGCTCTTTGTCTGTTAAAATAGAACCAGGGAACAGAGGAGACGGCCAAAGGCATAATTCATAGAGCTGGGGGAGAGGGGGAGGGGGTGATTACATTCTCTCTCTCTCTCTCTCTCTCTCTCTCTCTCTCTCTCTCTCTCTATCTCTCTCTCTCCTTCCCTCCATCTTTTCTACCAACCGTACCACATAACTCGGGGGTCGGTGCCCTGTGTTGTCTACAGCAAAAACAGATGTTCCCCGGGCACTTATCTTAATCGAAACGAGCCTAAATATGAGGTGTAGCTGTGTGTGTCTGTGTCCCAGTAAGACCCCGTGCTTGGGTTGGGGAGGGGAGGTGGATGGGAGGGGTGTTTGTTCGGAGCTGTTATCTGTCAAACAACAGTCCTGCAGAGTGAGAGGCAGGTGACTGGCGTGATGCTACGCCGATAGCGCTAAGCCGGTTTCATGCACATTTCAGCCCATCCTGGGCAGAACGGACTTTTAACCTTCCCAACCTCACGAACCGACGTATACCGCGCCTATACGAGACCGTCTCTGCAGCCCTTGTCGATATAGACGCCAACGCGCGCACACACATGCACACACACAAGGAGCTGAGGTGTACGATACAGCTTCACTGCAAAGCTTGTAGGACATTGAGTCTCACCTTCGAGGGGTTCGGCTGCACATAACTTTATTTTCTGATAATACTGTGGAAATGCTTGACAGCGTGTGTACGCAAGGTCTCGGCCATGGCTGCCTACACTACTATGTACGTACTGTACATGCACACATTGGCGGTCTTGTAAACGTCCGTGTATTATTATCCACATACATCCACTATGAATAACTAGGTTGATATGTTGATTTTCAAGTGCTGGCTCAAAGGGCTCTCCTCCTCATATTTGCAGCGCATGCTATTTTCAGCCTCCAGCATGCGCGCATATGTTTACTGGGTAGTGTTCGACTATGGAGACGGTGATTCATGCCTCGCATCCCCTTAGCTAATCTTCACAAATCATCCTCGGTGCGTCTGGGTGTGTTGTAAATAAAGGTGCCGTCACATCGAAGCCTCTGCAGCCAGGCTCCCGCTGACTGCTACATGCTGCGCGTCGACCGTCAGAGGTCCTGATACACTGCCTTATTATGACACTCTGTAAAAGAGGATGCTTTTGTACGTTCAATAATGCATGGGCAGCGGGGAATTGCATATAGTACTATTTTATTCCGTGGGGGGCTGAAGAACTGTTTTAGTGGCTCAAGTTTCGCCCACGGAAAGAAAATACTGACTCAATTAAATCGGAGGGACATAACAGCGGACTAGGAAAAGGTCAGGGATTGGTTGTTAGTGATGACAACATTTCCTCCAAAGGGAGAACACAGTAGAGATAAGCTAACGCTACATTGTGTCTGCTAGCGTGGCTCGAATCACAGATGAACGTGCATCTTCAGTTGTTGAGTATTAATTTCCTGCTCAACAAGTAATTGTTATGAGAGCGTCACTGCCGCTTCTCAGTATAGAGAAACTGGGGAAGCGTGTATAGAAATATAAAGCAAGGGGAGATGAGAGGAAGAAAGAAAGGTCATGAGAAGATCAACATCCAGATTATACAGTAAACAAAAAACAAACAAAAAGGAAAACTTCTGGAGCCAGAAATGGTGAACCTGTCTGTTGAGAAGAAGAGACAGAGAGATTTTGGCTTTGCTTGAGTTTAACAGACAAAGCAAAACAGCTTGCGTTGCAGGTAGCCAGACTGTTCCCACTAATACCACAAAAAGAATAGCACAGGCTGTTTCTCTAAGTCTACCTGTGCATGTTGTGGCTCCACTGATAGCCCATAAAAACAAACCAACAAACCAACAAACAAACAAACAGAAGTGAAATGTGAAAAAGCTACTTAAATATAAAACGGACACAGAAGTCCACATGGAGCTGGTGTTTTGGGGACTTGTGGTGACAGTTGTGACGAGTGGGGGGCAGCTGTCCGTCTGTCTCTCCGGAGGCTGGGACAAGAGACAGGAGAGACCAAGGACAGGCTGTCCTGGCCTCATGCCTTGTGCCAGAGCGGTCTTATGGATCACCTGGGCACAGCCCTTGCCACCCCCACGGCCCTCTACACAAACACACACACACACACACACACACACAGCCAGACATCCCTTAGCTGTCAGTGCCACCACAAGTCCTCTCCATTGACCTTCCCCCATCGATTCCCCCTATGACGGAGCACGACTAAGGCCAGGTATCGAGCCACTTATGATTAATTTACAAATCCTGTCTGGCCACTGGAGGGGGGTTGTGGCATAAAATAACAAAAAGAAGAAAGAACTGAGAAGGGTGGCGGAGCGGGGGGAGGGAGGGGGGGGGTGACGGTAGAAGAAAGTGTTAGCCAGCGAGGTCAGGAAACTTTTTTAAAGTGAGACAGAAGTACAGAGTTGGCACTGCTGCCTCTACAAGCTGACCAAGCTATAAAGCACATCTCTGAGTCCCCTGTCACGCGCACCGACGCACACACACACGCACACACACACACACACACACACACACGCACACACACACATAAAGCAAAAGGGCGAGGGAAATGGGGAAAGAGAGAGAGAGGATAGGAGAAGACAGAGGGGGAGGACAAATGTGAAGTGATGCTGTGAGAAGAAGAAATTGAGGAAACGGGTGAGGTGGAGACAGAGAGAGGACACATAGAGAGAGAGAGAGAGAGAGGACCTGCCCCCCCCACCCTTCTGTGGCTGCCTGGGTCTTATTTTGGCCGGGCTGTGGGAGGGCGCAGGGTTGAAATTGAGCTGTAAGTCTATCTGTGTGCTGGAGCGAATCAGAAAGCCTATCCCACCTTTCACCTGGGGAATCACAGCTCTTGCCGCGCCCCGTCTGGTCACCACGCCAACCACAGCCGGGCATCATGGGATTAATTGGAGCCCAGGGCTCAGCGGTGACTCCGGCACAGATTTACGAGAGGAGGGTGGGGAGGGGGTTATCGGCAATGGGGAGTGGATGGGAGAGAGAAGGGCAGACATCGGCCGCGGTCAAGCGGCAGTCGAGCCGAGCAGCAATTTTGTTCGGATCAAATCGAATTGCTAACACTGCTTGCATTGCAGAGCTGATACGGTCTGGCGGCGACACTAAACAGTGCGGCACCGCAGGGCCACTCCGATTGGATCTCCCCGCGGTGAAATCTCTCCCCACTTCCCCACTTATTCTCTGATCTGCGTACGGCTGGGAGATTCACACCATACCGCTGCCTACAACGTGACTCTCCTCCCCGGGATGCAGCGAACACAGGACTCGCTGTGGGGGCGTCGGGACAGATGACGCAGGTTTCTGATGTAAGATAGAAGTGGAAAAAAACTACAGCAACAACAGTGACAAAATGAAAAGCAGATTGTGAGGATTGTTCATGCATATTTAACTTTTTCAGGGAGGTGGTAGGGGAGGAAAGGCATTGTTTGTAAGAAAACAACATTGGCCAATAAGTTTGCTACTGAATGTTTTAGCAGTTTTTTGGTTTTTAGTTATTTGAGTGAGTATCATACTATGACATGGTTGATGCACATGATGGTCAATATGATAATCAGGAGTTAGGACAAACAACAACTTGGCCCGAAGTGCCACCACTTCCATTTGCTACAAACTGAAATACTACTGGTCTGTATTTCATGGCATATGAAATTGGAAATTTCATATGCCATGAATGAGGGGGAAAGTTAAAAAGAAGCAGTCTACCTATCGGGGCTGGTGGAGCAATACCAGAAGTGTGTATGTACTGTATGTATGTAGTGTATGATGGTGTGTGTGAGGGTATTTGTCATGTGCTCCCAGAAACCTCAGTGCTCTCCAATACACCATTTCTTTGGGTTTATTTGTATATGCTGACCTCGGCGTCTACCATCACCCCTCTCTGATGTGTCAGCTAGGGCCAGAGCCCCCCTTCCCAATACAATAAACACACACACACACACACACACACACACACACACACACGCACACAGGGACACAGCCCTGGCTGAGGAAAGCAGTCAACACTCTGCCTGCCTTGGTTATACACACTGATAGCCTTTGTTCAGATCATGAAGATGATAGACTGTGTGTGGCTGTGTATATCTGCCCTGTATAGTCCACTACAGCACAGTTCAGAGTGTGCGTGTGTACTGTACACACACAGACACACCTCTGACTCTTCATTTTCCATGTTCAGTGGTCCATGGAGCTCCCAAACACTAAATCAAATCTATACACTCTCCTCCATAGATTATGTCTCACTCTGTGTCTCTTTTACACAAACCCACACGCACGCACGCACGCACACACACACACACACACGCACGCACATGCACACGCACACACAAACAGATGTGCAAAGCAGAGCAAGTGGCAGAGGATGGTTTGAATCAGGCTACAAGTTGGCTTGCAAAACAGGATCAGATGTGAGGCCCAATAGGTCATCAGCCTTGTGTGAAACCCCTATCTGTATTTATACAGCCTGCTTAAGCTAGTCACAGGACAATAGCAAATCCCAGAGTGCTAAGCGCCAAGCCCTGCCGTCCAAGAGAGGAATTGAGCTGTAACATGTTTCCATAAGCATAAAATGTTTATCCTCCGCCAGGTACAGAATGTGACTTTCACACACTTCTTGCAGCAGCTTACAAATCCACTCCAGCAAACAGCCCGTCACACCTGCCCAGCCGATTGACTATTTCCCCCTGCATTTGACACACCAGTGACTTTGCTCATCAGTCACCTCGGCAAGAAGCAACAAGAATGTCTGTGAGTGTGTGTGTGTTTGAGAGAGAGAGAGAGAGAGAGAGAGAGAGAGAGAGAGAGAGAGAGAGAGAGAGAGAGAGAGAGAGTTTGGGTGAAAGAGTCAACACAGCAGCCACAACATGGCAAAGCGCTCGCTTTCGACTTTGGCGCTGCATATAGACTCAAAGCCATACACTGCTCCCGAATGGAATCCATGTATTATTCATCGACACAGAACATACACGCAACTTCGCCATACATCAGTAGTCCCTATGCCTTTCAAACTTAAGATTTGTCTGGATGCTCTTGGAACCGGGTGAGGGGAAGCAAGATAGGCTGGGGGAGGCATGATAGGCTGGGGGATGCAGGTATCAGTGGGGAGATTGTCATGCCAAACTTAAGGACACACTGATAGGATGTGCTACGCACCGTGTCCTGCTTGTCTGATATACAGTATGTTTCTAACTATGTTTTATTAGTTGTTATATATCCTGTATATTACAGTACATTGTTATATTCTCACAGATCCTCAGACATACAGATCGTATCTCAGTTGTGATGTACAGATGCCATAGTAGTGGAACTGGACTTCATCCTAGGGGTCGTGGGATCATGTCTCATTTATTATATATTTTTTCACCTTTAACTTAGTTTTATGAAACAAATGTCCATACATTTCTCAATTGCATTTAGTGTTTAGTTGTTTACTAAAATATATATTTGATGCTATATATATATATATATGTACCGTACAGCATGTTATGCTATTATGCTATCTGAGTGCCGTGGCTGAAGGATATAACATAACGTCCACACATGAACGAGAGACACCGTGCTGGACTGTACTGTTTGCCCCTAAGCCAAGTGGGTCAGACATCATAAAACACGTGAGACACTGAGGGCTTCATATATTCAGTGGACTCCCTCCCAAGGCTTTTGCCAGCCGGGGGGAGTCGGGGGGGGGGGGGGGGCGGCCCCCCCCCCCGCCCTGCTGTCAAGCCCTGCAACATACTTGGGGAGTACAATAAGATACCAATCTGGCCTGCAGTGGCATCGTGATGGACTGCCTCTGGATGCAATCATGGGAATTTACATCTTCCCTTGACATTTAGCCTCCACGCGCTACTAGCATGTGGTGTCTACGTAGGGATTCTGAGTGCTCTGCGTGTGTGAGAGAGTGAGAGAGTGCGCGCACACGTACGTGTGTGTGTGTGTGTGTGTGTGTGAGGGGGTGCTTGCTGGAGTGTGTTTGTATGTGTGTGCGAGCGTGCTGTGGAATTAAATATCTTTTCCTGACATTTAGCCTTGCAGTCCACATGGCACTCGTCAGGAAGAGGCATCGTGGGAATGCCAATCTTGAATCCTGCAACTTATTATTTCATTGTGTCTTTGCACGTGTGTGTGTGTGTGTGTACGTGTGTGTGCGCTTGTGTGTGTGTGTGTGTGTGTGTGTGCGCATGCGTGCCTATACAGTAACTGTGTATCAGAACACGAATACACAGTTATTAAGGGGAGAGGCCTGCCACTCATGTGTCTCCAGAGGGTGAGCAGCTCAGCCAAGATGCAGGGAGTGAGAGAAGGAGGAGGAGGAGGAGGAGGAGAAGAGTGACGGGGAGGAATAGAGGAGTGTTGGAGATGGAGGGAAAAGCACAGCTAATGAAGGAGGTGCAGGCTGCAGGGAAAGTGCCAAGGCGGCCATTGTACCGCCGGCCAGTAAAGTTAGAGGCCGGTTCCTTTTGAGCCGGCACATCGTTAAGAGCCTCTGTGGAGGAAGGGCACATAAAGGCGTGGCCACCCTGACTCCATTTATTCCCCTTCGTTAGCGGGGCGACGCTGGTCCAAGGATGTTCTCACTCGAGCCGTATAGTTCTTAAAGGGTAGCTGCACCCTAAAATGTGTTTTCTGAGCTGTAAAGTCATATCCGTTAAAAATCACCGCAGGGCCTGGCTGGTTTTCAACGGTCCATTCAGTCCACTCATACGTCAACGTTAATGTTTACGGGGGCCCCCCCTCTCAGTCCGTCCCCTCCCCTCACTCAGCCCCTTGACGCATTTTTCTAAGTTGTTTAGTGGGTGGAGTCAGGCTCAGCGCTGGGGTGCAGTTACACGTTAATTACGCTGTATGGGGTTCTAGGGCCGCCACTGTGCTGAGAAAAGAAAACGGAAAGGAAAATACAGTCAATGGAACACACATCCAAAAGGGGGGTGGATGGGGAGCGCCTGTGAGATAATTATTTCACAGACAAGCAGCCTAAAATAGACCCCCTCCGTGCCTCTGGAGAGACGCCACGGCAAAAGGGGCGGAGGTAATCTGAAATTTAATGACTATTCTGTCTGTGTTGTGATCAAAGTCAGCAGGGTGGTTGGAGGGTGGGGTGTGTGTGTGTTTGTGTGTGGGGGGGTGTAGTGACGCAGGCCTTAATGGAAATGAAACACCTGGGTTCAACCTTGAGAGTGACTGTTTGCACACCCCAGTCCCCAGGTGCTGGGCCTGACTGAGAGACACAGCGTGAGGACCATTAGTCTGTGTGTGTGTGTGTGGTTGTTCAGGCTGGAGTTTGTTTTTGCGTGTGTCTCTGTGCACGCGTGTATGTGCATGGTACTCATAGATCTGTACGTGTGCGTGTGAGTGTGAGTGCATGTGTACAGTGTGCCAGGCATGCTGGGACCCTTGGGGGAGCCGTACTACACAAAGGTGACCCCTGGGGGGGAGAAGAGAGGCCGCATGCCTGCTGCTGCTGGGTGAAACAAGGGTGACAACCATCCACCTGTCGAGGAGCACACCCACTCCAGACCCCATCTGCCTGCCTGACCCCCCTCACCCCCCCTCCATACACCCCCAGGGGACCAGGTGACCCTCAATGTTGTCCCCTTGCCCGGGCCTCCTGTCCACTGCTACCTGAAACTGCCGGTGACCGGCCCCGGGTGGAGGCCATTTTGGGGTACTGTAGTACAGTAGAGCACATAGGGGAGCTTTGTGGCAGAAGTTGGCAGTTGGCCGTGTTTCGCAATTTTTTCGCCCTTTTTTTTTCTTCTTCTTCTTTTTTTTTCTTTCTAGTTTCAAAGTGACACTGGCCCCCAGGCACTGTGTGCTACCAGCCTCCTGGACAGGCAGGGGACGCTTTCATTTGCTCCTCTCTTCTCTCCCCGTTGCTTGGGCTGCAAGCTGAATACTCATCACGTTCTCCAGACAATAATGGCCCCAGCAGCCGAGTCATTCTGGCAAGTCAAATGACGGGCTCATACTGTCGCCTGTGCACTGGTCCCGTCTCTCTCATTATTGGACCCACTATTTATCTTCTACCCCATTGTTTTAGCTGCCTCCCTGTTCGGGTGTATCTGTGTTCCCATTACACAAACTTAAGTTTCCACTGCACCAACACAAAGGGGGAGAGAGAGAGAGAGAGAAGACAGATGTCTTCATCTGGCTCTCTGTTTGTCTCCATAGGAGGCGGGGTAGGCGAGGGGCTGGACCAGGGGCCCGGGGGCTGTGTGCTCTCCTCTCCATGGTTGTAGACCCGCAGAGTGGCGCGGCTTGTGCGCGTGAAGTCTTCTGACATTTCCCTCTGATCTCCTATGCTCCTCCAGGCCTGACAGGCCTATGTGCTCCAACTCCAGTTACAGTGAAGAAGTGCACTTCTGCAGAGGTAGGCCAGTAAACAAAGAGTTCGAGGGAACGGGAGCGAGTCAGAAAACGAGTGGGACTCCAATGAGAGTGGAATGGAAGGAAGGGGGTCTTTGAGAGAGTGTTATACGCACATGCACGCACACACACACACACGCACACACACAGAGGAGGTCTGATAGTTTTATTAACTATCGCATTGGTAGACATTCGCCCCGAAGTTGGCCGATAAACATTGCCTCTGCTTGTGCAGCAGATTTCTCCTTAAAATTTATAGAGGCTCCACACAGAAGTGAAGGCAACGAGATATTCTAAATTACACAGATATTATTAATTTATAAGCCTTGTCCATGTTGTATAACCAAGGTGGTTAAAAGTGAGCGTTATACTATGACATTTAATAATCCATGACGATGCTACAGACTCAAGCTGTTTCTGCTGAAGAGGGAAAGCATGCTCTACGTCTAGTTTTAATAACATTAGAAACCCTACAGTACCAGTGTTCCCCCTAAGGTAACCAGCAGCTCTGGCTGACATACATGAGATAAAATTACGATCCATTCTTGGTCCACAGAGATTTCATGCCTTGCGTCAATCCTCTGCAGGTAAGCCACATCATTCCATATAGGCAACGATGGAGGCTAGATATTAGCACAATCGCACGCAGCATTTGAACTCAAGATGTCATCGTTGATGAAATCTTTTACATTTATTAAGCGATAATGGTCAGAGATCATGATTAAAAAAACATGCAGCGTACGCAACAATCATGACAGACAGCTTTGGGTTTGCCTTTATCTACAGTACTGTACTGTATAACATGACTTAACAGTTATTATTATGCCTTAACCTCTACCACTTTAATTAGTCTCACTAACTATAGTGGACAATTATCATCAATTATGGAAAAATATGTGCATACTGTATACTATATGTATTAGTCATATTGGCCTTTCATAATCTGCCTCCAAAGTATACAGTATACTTTGTGCGTGTTGAATGCCATTACGCTATCTTCCCTGAACATTCTCTTAGCTGTGTGCTAATAAAGAAGTGATGTGGTCATGCCAGGGAGCAGAGTGTGTGCCCACTGTAAAGAGGTGGTGCTAATTTAGGGTGAACTTGTGAAGGTTTTGTAATTACGGCAAGCCGGGGGGGCTTGGTGCTTCCATATTTTGGAGCCCCGCGCTGGCTCCCTTTTTCTCCCATGCTGTCGGAGGCTCGCCTCCTGTTCTGCATGATTGCCTGTTGATTCGTGGTGTATTGGTGTTAGAGGCCCTCCGCCTTCCCGGGAAAGGGAAAAGACACGATGATATCTCTACCTATTCACAGCGGACGTCACGGGGAGAAGATGATTAACTGCTCTGCTGCTCGTCAGGGGCTGGGGCTGTGTGTGTGTGTGTGTGTGTGTGTGCGTGTGTGCGTGTGTGCGTGTGCGTGTGCGTGTGTGTGTGTGTGTGTGTGCGTGTGCGTGTGCGTGTGTCTGTGTGTGCGTGTGTGTGTGCGTGTGTGTGTGTGTGTGTGTGCGCGTGTGCGTGTGTGTGTGTGTGGCGTGTATGTTTAAGATTGTAGCATCTCACAAAGCTTTTCAAATTAGAAAAAAAAAGAAAGACAAGCTAACCTTGTGCAAGTGGAGGCCCGCTTAAGAGAAAGTGAAATACAAGTGGGAACGGTCCGTGCGCATGTTTCGCGTGAAGAACAATCCCACTGGGGAAAAAGCAACATGTTGCGCTGGAGCAACCACACATGCGTGTGCACACATACACACACAGTGCTGTGTCTGGCTGCCTACACACTGTAAATACATCATTGCTGGGAGGGCTGCCCATTAGAAAAGGGCAACTCTGATTATTGATCTTAAACACGCACACACACACACACACACACACGCACAGTACATGCACACACAGTAGTCGTCGTTAAATACTGTATGCTCATATGTTTCATGTGTAAACACAGAAATTCTCACGCACACAAACACACATGCAAAACAGAGCACATGCACACTACCCAGTCTATGGCATGTAAATGGTATGAGGTGACTCGAAGCTCTGCCCGGACTATGCAGGCCTTTCTCGGGGGCTTTCTCTGACTATCGTCTGTGGTTGTGTGGGCGGTGAATGGCGCAGGAACTATGCGTGTCATGTCAGTGAGCTTCTTTTCTGTCTGATGCCGACGAGAACACCCCTCCGCTAGCAATGTGTTGGTCCAGATAGCCACGCCAACCCACGTTTATTAGGGGAATTGAAGCAGCCAGAGTGAATGTAAATGTGAAAGAGGGGGAGGATAGGCGGGTGTGCAGTGAGACAGGTGCCGGTATTGTCTTTAGAGGAGTTGCTGTTGCGTCTCAGTCCATCCATTAGCAAACACCTGCAGATTTGCGCTGGTGATTGACTATAGCTAAACAAACTGCTCATTAAGCTGTTTTTATGTGGAACAAAGAAAAACAAGCAAATCATATTAGAGAGCAAAAACAGCAAGATGCTTTGGACGGAGGCAAGGGGCTGTAATAGACGTACAGCACTGTAATATAGGGAGAGTCAGGGGGCATGCATGCCGACCGTGATGCGGACAGACAGGCTTACACAGACAATAATGAAAGAACCCAACCAAACAACAATAACAGGCTGTATGTGTAAATAAAGAGCAGTGTGAGATGGATAACAACAATGCGTGTGTGCGTGCGATGAAGGGTATAGAGATGTGAGATGTGAGAAAGAGGAGAAAGAGAGGAAGAGGAGGAGAGTGAAGGTTGATCTCATTACAGTTAGTAACCCTCTCTCACCCTACATCACTAATCATTTACATTTAATCACCAGGAATCCCCCAGCCCCGTTCCTCCACCCCTCCATCCTTCCACAGTGGCCTACAGTGCGCCCTAGCCTTTGCCAAGGTCCAGCTCATTTTATTCTAATTGGCTATAGCCGGCACCAGGACCGATCTGCCTCATTGTACCCATCCCCCCCCCCCCTCCCCCTCCCCCTTTCTCCTTATCTGACTTCCTTTCTTCTCGCCCTCGCTTTTCTCTCCTCACGCTGTCTCCTTCGCTCTCTCCTCCTGCTCCCCAGCCCCCCTCCCCCCCGTGTCGTGGCCCTTA
>JAODUK010001136.1:0-12053 GCA_027564635.1 Typhlichthys eigenmanni | reverse complement strand
CCCCCCCCCCCCCCCCCCCCCACACACAGCCTGTTCCGCTACAGTGACCTCACCCTGGAGGAGTACCTGTGTCCGGTTCTACGGGGGTGCGTGGTGTGCGTCACAGGCCAGTCAAGCATGGAGCGCAAGGAGGTGCAGCGTCTCTGCTTGAAGCACGGGGCCATCTACACCGGCCAGCTCAAGATGAATGAGTGCACACACCTTATTGTAAAGGAGCCTGCAGGTGGGTTCAGCAGACCATTGGCTGCAAGGATATCTGGGGGGAGGGTGTCTGGGTCTGACACCCCTGCTCTATATAATGTCTGTGGTACTTCTCCCATAGAGTTCTATTGAGGATTATTTTAGTGGTCTGTCTGTCTTTATATAATGTTGTCTGTTTAATGTACAAATCCCATTTCCAAAATAGCTGGTACAGTAATTTAACATATTTAAAACATTGTATGGCGCATTTCCACATGAGATTGCATAAAAATATTAACTGCTCTCTATTCAAATGAAAACTACTATTAAAAAAATATTATTACTTTCTGAATTAATTTTTAGCCAATGTTTAATCTCTAATGAACTTGGATAGAGATTGGACAAACAAATACAGGTATAAACACAGCCTGTTCATTTAGCAGGCACTCTGTGTATTCTCATTAGACCCCCCTTCCCCCCAATGTTTGATCATAGAAACTCCCCTGTGGGCGCTACTATACACTATATAGCTCCAGTGTCTGTGCACCTTTATGAGCTCTGTTCTTATTGTTTTATGGAGCTTATATGGGTGGTCGGACGTACCATAGAAATATTGTCTTCAGAGCATGACTGGTAGGCCTAGAGGAGCACCGCACTGATTAGTTAGTTACCATGAAAAAGGAGGACGACATGCAAATGCATCCATTGACGCTACAAAAAGAAAACTGTCAGATGCGCATTTAAATCGCACACCTTGCGATTTCCTAATTGTCTTGTTTTCAAATCGCAAAACACTGAAGGCGTCAATGCACGTCAAAAGATGCCAGAGTTTTGGAACTAGATCTTTTTAAGGGGGAGACATCCCCCGGCAGCGTCTGACATGCGTCACTGGGCGTCGGCCCTCTCAGTTAGCGGGGTTGGAACCAGCAACCTCCCGGTCACCTGTCCCGTGTCGCTCTACCCTCATCCTCCTGATCGTCCCGGCTGTGTTCGCAGGCCAGAAGTACGAGTGCGCCAGGAAGTGGAACGTGTTCTGCGTGTCCCTGCACTGGCTGCTTGACAGCATCGAGAGGGGCTACTGCCAGGACGAGAGTCGCTATGGCGTGGAGCGCGGCGCCGCCAAGGCCACGCGGCCGCACACCTCCACACCCTCCAGAGCCAGCGAGAAGGCGGGTAAGACCTTGAAGGACCAGTGTGGGTGCCGCCATTTTGGATGGTGTTCTCCGGAATGCTTTTTCCTTACCTTAAGGTTTGCCGTCTCTGAGTCAAACAGTAGTTAAAGAGGCACTTGTTTAAACGGGCATTTGAGAAATGTATGTCTTCTTAGCTGACACATCTGTTTGTTATTGCCGTGATGTAATTTTCACAGTTTATTGTTGCTTCTAGTTTATTTTATAGTTCTGTGTTAGACTCGTGGAATGATGGAGGGTGGATGCCAGTTTGTTTCCTCGTGAGCTGTGTTTGTAATGAGGTGCGTTTGTTTTCCTTCCCAGATGATCCATCTCTCCTGGGCTTGAGCCGCATCTCGGTCAACGCCAGCGTGACGATTAGCGACACCGTCCTCACCAACGCCACCGCTACCATTAGCCGCCTGGAAGCCCCAGACCTCGCAGACGGCCTGGACATCACCGTCTGCCCTGCCAACGACTTCCTGGACGGCTGCAAGGTAATTGAGCCGGGCGGGGGGAGTACCTCTTATGCTGGCCCCACACTGGAGGATTTTACATTTGACATACAATACAACATTGGATACCACTTGCATACTGATATAATATTTGAATGCTGAGTAAGCACACACTAGATGATTCAGTCAAGATGCAGGAGCTTTTGTCTTAAATTGATTACAGGGACTTCATCAAATTAGTGTGTCAAACTTGTCTGTCTGTCTGTGTGTCTGTCTGTCTGTGTGTGCATGTGTCTGTGTGTGTGCGTGTTTGTGTGCGTGCTTATACATGCGTGTGTGTTTGTGCGCGTCTGCATGTCTTTGTGCGTGCACGTGTCTGTCTGTGCGTGCACGTGTCTGCGTGTGTGTGTGTTCTTCCTCGGTGCAGCTGTACCTGTGCGGCCTGCCGGCCAAGCGTCAAGACAAGCTGCGGCGGCTGGTGAGCGCGGCGGGGGGGCTCCGCTTCAACCAGCCCAGCGAGGACCTCACGCACGTGGTGACTGACCAGCCAGACCAGGAGCTGCGGAGCTTCCTGGCCAAGGCCACGCACAGGTCTGGCTTCATGTAGAGCCCCACCAAAGATACTGGAATAGCAACCAGATGCAGCACTGTGAGGCCCCGATGCCTCAGGATGGGCTTTATGAAGGAGAGGCGTCTATTCACTTGTTTTCTACTGGCAGAAGGCGTTTTGCTCGGTGCTTCTGCAGCCCTGGGCACCTTGCGTTTTTGGAGTTGAAAAATATTCACCCGAGAGCGGAAAAGTGCCCGTCGGTTTTCCAATCGAATGCTCTGATAAGCGGGCAAGTTTACTGTTACTAGGACACTGTATCCACGGTGTAGAGGCTGTCACTTGATACCAGGAGGTGTATATTAGCAATATTTCATAGATATTTTATGACGTCTCTAAAACCGGTTCACTAAAAAAAAAAAAGATTAGTCTAGAGATTTGCTGGAAATATTTTTTTCATGCTTGTAAAGTGAGAAAACTATAATTGTTTTAGTAGGGTTAGCTATCTGGCTACTCTGCTATTTACACACACACACACACACACACACACACACACACACACACACACACACACACACACACGGTGTACTCTGAGCCAGAGGATTGTTTTAAACGCTTTGAACTGCTCTCTGTGGCTCACCTTGCATGTTAAAGGTGTGTCCTGTGGGATCGGGGCCTAATGCATTTCTGTGGGAGCAGCAATGGAACGCCTCTGGTCTCCTAAAGGCAGGGTCAGTCGTTCTCGAGGACGCTTGCTAACTTGTCGCTCAAATCAATACAGTATCCCTCCGCAGCACCTCCGGTGTACTCTGGTAGTACTACGGCTCTGTTGGTGTGAGGACAGCTCAACACATGGTTAGGAGCTAGCAGGGCTGTCGCCCCTAAACATGCATAAAACATACAGCTGTGTGTATGAACACAAAATGTGGATGTTTGTTGTGCGTTGTCGTTTTTCCCCAGGCCCCACGTGGTGACCGTCCAGTGGCTGACGGACAGCTTCTCCCGGGGCAGCCTGCAGGCCGAGGAGGGGTACCTGCATCCCGACTGCCTGCCCCAGCCCACTGCAGCCGTGGCCGGCGGCCGCGCCCCGCGCTCCCACACGTCCCGGCCCAGCCTTGGCTCTGCCCCTCCTGCCCCGCCTCCTCCTGCTGCTCTGGCGGCCACCAGCCCCGGTACGCCCGCACGCAAGCGCACTGACGAGGACCTGCTGTCTCAGTACATGGAGGACGACTCCACGATAGGTACGTGCCCAGTGTACTAGCTAGTACACACAGTACATGGTGTGTACTAGTACTTGTCACGGCCCTGCCTTTGTTCAGCAGGCCTCTGGTCATTATTGGCTGTAAAGAGCCTAATTAAGCTGATTAAGCGCGCCTGTCACTTATATAGGTGTGGTACAGCACACTCATTGTGACTCTCCTGGCACCACACATTCTGTTGGTTGTTGGTTTGTGGCTTAGTTTGGTTAGTTTCTTAGTCTGGTTAGCATGCAACACGCACCACATATATTCAGCACATACACCTACAGACATTCACACCTCATTATATTATTCTGTTAGTTAGTTGAGTTTCTGTTTGTTTGGTTTACGGCCCATGAGCCAGGTCGTAAGGAGAGGAGTACTAGGTTTTTTTATTTTTTCTGAGAAACATTCCATTTGGTTGTTCAATTGAGTTAATTTCTTCAGTATGTCATCAAGTATGGACACATACAGGGTGTGTACTAGTACTATACAGTATGTCATCAAGTATGGACACGTCTGTTTGTCGTGGGGTCCGTTCGGATTGGATCTTAATTTCTACGTTTTTAATTTATGCAAATAGGGTCAGGTGAAAAATGCTTTGGTTCATTTCAGACCTCTAGTGTGTTTGTGTGTGTGTATGTGTCAGTTATGTTATTATTTCTTACTGTAGTATGTTAAACTATTGTTGTTAAGATTGGCGTTAACTTTACGGCACGCTTCCATCCTGTAGTTGTACCGCCCCCACCAGGAGAGGGCAGCACCAGTGGGCGGCCCGAGCGCACCCCAGGGGCCTCGGAGCACCCGGCCCCCACGCAGCAGCAGCAGGAGGAGGAGGAGGCCAGCGAGGCAGCGGTCCTGTTTTCCGGCTGTCGCTTCCTGCTGCTGGGCTTCGGCGGCGAAGCGGAGGCCCAGCTGGCCCTGCTGGTGGCGGAGAACGGCGGCGTGGTGCTGCCGATGGGCCACCGCACGAGGGCCGTGCCGCACTACGCCGTGGTGCCGTTGCTAGGCTGCCAGGTGGACGCCACCGTGGACGAGGTGGTCACCGACACCTGGCTGGTGAGTTGGGATTGGGGCGGGGGGAGAGGGGAGAGGGGGCGTTAGCCTGATGAGCCGCATGGTCCGGGAAGATGATTAGAAAAAGATACTTGGTGTTTACGTTAACGGTTCTATCCACGTTAATGGTATAGTAAGCAATTGTGAGCAAACTCACCGACACCTGGCTGGTGGGGTGGGAGAGGAGGAAACGCCACTGCTGGTTGTGTTGTTAAACTTGTTTTGATTTGTTCCACCAGCACTCTGTAAGCCCCAGAAACGTGTTTTTATCTCCTCTTCCCTTACACAGCCAGTGCCTACGTGTTTTTGCAGTAGACTTTCTCGATCCGTCAATATTTTACTAAACATCACTACATAATGTTATTTAATTCAAAGCCAAACTTTTTCATTGGTGTTGATCGCAACATTTGTTTTACCATCATCAACTTCTCATAGTTTCATTTAATAAATGTATGTCTAAAATCTATAAAGGAGGGGGGACCTAAAACAGACACGAAGCACGGCCCGCGTGTGAACTCTGACGTGAAAATGGGCCCGAAGTCCGGCCCGAGGGGCATCAATAATTCGGGGCCTGTCGTGCTCAAATGCAGGGCTCTAGTCTGCGCGTTAGCTAATGCAAGCTAATTGAGGTGCTGAGGAAGTTAGCAAGCGTTCCGGAGAATGACTTTTAAAGGAGGTTTCGGTCACGTGTTGTTTCTGCTGCACTCTTCCCCTTCCAGGCCGTATGCGTGGAGAAGGGGTGCGTGCTGCCGGTCTCCTCCAACCCCCTGTTCACCCCCGTTGCAGTGATGGAGGGCCGCCTCCCCCTCAGGGCATGCGTGCTCTCAGTCAGCCAGTTCACCGGGGCGGAGCGGGAGTCTCTGGTGGAGCTTGCAAAGCATCTTGGCGCCAGGTAGGCTCCACCGGCTCACCTTCACGCTTAAACCGTTGACCTTTGTCCAGCGTCTGTGAGAACTACCCACTTCGACAGGTTTTTTATTTTAAATTTTTTTTAGCATATGCTTTTTATGCCCTCCCTGGCATGTGCCACCTCTGCCAGGGAGCTAGGGGTGTAACAGTTTGTGTATTCGTATGGAACCGTTGAGTACGGACGTTGCGGTTCGGTGCGTGCATTTGTACGGTACGATGCGAAGGAAGCCGAGCGAGCATAACGCCGAACCGAAATTCACAAGTATGTGTTTCACACGGAGCCTTTAAGCTGTAAGCCTCAGCTCAGATTGTAGCACTTCCTGTTTCTTTTCACACAGCTGTGTGGGGAAATGTTGGGTGTGTGTTGGACTGGAAAAGCACGGCGTTTTCAAGAGTAAAGCCCGTTGCACAATACACGCAGAATAAAAGCGGAGATTTTCACTGACTTCCACCTAGGCGTGGATTGCTGGTGGATATTACTTGCCCCGCACCACCCGCATTATGTATGTCATTTACTCTTAATAAACATCACATTGCTGTGACGTGTAGAGGAGGTGAGAGTGCAGATCACACCAACAAACTGCACAAAGTATAAGATGTCTCACGGCGTGGTTTGAGGGTTTTCATGCTGGCTGTTCATTTTACAGAGTGGTGGTCTGATTTTTATAAATCATGGAAATTCAGATATTTTGTCAGTTAAGTTTAAAAGGTAGTCAGCTAAGCAAGCTAGTTGTAAGCTAATACACTTTTTGTTCACCAAATATCTCCTCGCATTTCGCTAGCTTGCTGTTCTGTGCGTGCTGCCAAAATAATGTGATACTTCTAAACAGCCCTGGCTACATAAATAGCAACATAAACAAATGTGTGCGGCGCCGTGGAGAGATATTGTTTTAATTTCAACTCGAATTTAACTAGCATTCTCGAGTGATATTTTACGTTTGACCTAAAGTGGGAACCTGTCTTCTGCCCGGCGCCCTCTTCTTCAGCGTCCAGGACTACTTTGTGCGCATGGCCAACCAGAAGAAGGGCATGCTGGCTAGCAGCCACCTGGTGCTGGAGACCCCCGAGGGCACAAAGTACGAAGCGGCCAAGAAGTGGGGCCTGCCGGCGGTCACCATGGACTGGCTCCTGGAGTCGGCACGCACAGGCCAGAAAGCCACGGAGGACTGTTTCCTGGTGGATCTTCCCCCGTCCCCAGGTTAGAGAGCCCAAAACACTGTGACCATCCCCAGGTTAGAGAGCCCAAAACACTGTGACCATCCCCTGCTCGAACACACCTGATTCAAATGACTGGGCCGTTATCAGGCTTCTGCAGAGATTGGTTCATGTGAACCAGGTGTGTTGGAGCAGGGAGACATGTAAAGCATGAGGACAGAAGGTCCCCCAGGACCAGGGTCGCACACATCTGCTATGAAGCCATATATAGAAATCAGAAAGCGATATCCCGTAATGTCGTCTCTAACATCTCGTCTCGTCTCTCAGAGAGGGACGACGGGAGTTTCGTGGGCGGCTCCCAGAGGCCCGGGGCGGCCCCCCACCCTCTCAGGGCCTCCCCAGAGATCCCCCTGCTGGGGTTCCAGAGCGGCAAGGCCATCACTCCTCTTGACCCTAGCCGCTTCCGCAGCAAGGCGTTTCGCTCCGCCATAGAGAGGATGAAGCGTGAGAAGGAGGAGGAGTTGGAGGGGGGGGTGGGCCAGTGCGGGACCACCACCCCTGGGGGAGGGAGCCGGGGAGAAGGGGAGAGGAAACTCCCCCCCACGAAGGAGCCTTCTCTACAGCTAGACACCCCGTCCCGCTTCCTCACCAAGAACCAGCTGTTCAGGCCGTCCTTCAACATCGAGGTGGGCCTTCGCACACACACGCACACGCACATGCACACAGGCACACACATGCACACACACACACAGACAAGCAGAGAAACACACACTGACACTCAAAGTTAATTGAACACTGTACACGAGGGCTATTCAATTACAAATTCAGGTGGGCCAGATTTTAACAAGAGAAACTGTAGGTGGGCCACATATTTTTTGGCTATTATTTACGTGAGCGACTACGAGAGCGAGACAACGAGAGCGTCCACCAGCAGCTTGGTTAATGTTCAATGTGTCACGTTAGTGGAGAAGGTTTTCTACATAATTATAGGATGCCGCTAATTCCACGTCTCTCTGGCATACGGGCTTTTGCACAACAAAATAGCAGCCACGCTCACATGCGTCCAGTTTGCAATGCGGTGTTCTACAACTGACATAACATTTGTTAGACAAAGTAAAAACAAAAACGTTGGGTAGTCTTTTGACACTATATTCCAGATATTCCTACTGGTATGGGGTCAAATGTGACTAGTACCATACCCAACCATTATCCTCACTAACAGGAGGTACGGGAGCTATGTGCACATATGTCACTTAGACTAATTTAATCACATTGACTATTAGGTCTGGACTACTACAGTACATTTACAAACAGACGATGTTGTGGCTGTAGAACAGTTATTAATTTACTGTAAGTTATTGACTTGATTTGTATAGTGGTTATACAGTATATTGATGTGTTGGTGGTCAAGGGTGCAATCCCCTCATGGGCCACATGAGGGCAGTTGGTTGGGCGCCAATTGAATAGGCCTGCTGTACACTGTAGTATAGTTAAAGCGTTAAAACAGTTGCAAGCATCATTCCGGAACCAAATATATTTCAAACGTCTTCATGTACAATTACTCTTCCTACCTTTATCTCAAACAGTCAGAACGTTTAAGATCAGCTAGCACACTGGTAACTGCAACATATGTACGCTGTCATCTTGAATCTAATTGAACGGTTGTCCTCTAATCGGTCGACAAACGCGCTGGTAGCCCGATGTGACGTCTCTGTTGACATTGCTTTGACAGTTTTCCACAAATTAGGAATCGCAATATATCCCCTTGCTTACAGTATTGCAATATATCGCTAAATATCGAATCGTGATAGGTATTGTTAGTGTGTTGCATTAAAATAGTTGACCCGTGGTTTTTGGTTTCATCCAGAATGCGCTGGAAGCTCTGGAAACCATGAAGACGCCGGCCGGAAGGGCCAAGGTCGACGAGGGTCCGGAGACCCCGCTGACCGACCTGGTCAGAAGGAACATGGAGGTGGCACTGGCCAACAGCAGCCGTGGTCACACTGTCGCCCACATGCAGGCCCTGACCGCCAGCCCCCAGCTAGATGGCAAGATGGCTGCCGCTGTGGAGGAGGAGGAAGTGAGCTTGTGACACATGATTGCCTTTCATGTAAATTAACAAATAAATAACACGAGAGGGGCAGGATAGTCTAGTGCAGTTGCTCCCAACCAGGCACAATGATGTGCATATTTGAATAAGAAAGCCTTCTGCTTAAATTATTCCGTCATTATTAATGGGCTGCTATTTTTAGATTGGCCTTGCATTTTATTTAATTAATTAATTAATTATTAAATTACATTATAGTCAAACATTTTAATGCATGTTTGACCTCAAAGCAAATTAGAATAAGACCCTGTGAACTCTAGCGCCCCCCAAAGGGGTGCGTGGGAATACCTGTCTGGAAACACAAGTCGCTTGGCTTCACAATGCATGTCGATATGTGGGGGGGCATCGCTGAGTGTGGTTTTTAGCTCAAAGTTAGCAAGCGTTCTCAGGTGACTGACCCTGCCTTTAAATGTCCTGTTATTGTATTTTAAACATGGTTGTAGAGCATGTAGGCAGTTATGAATAAGCCACTGGAGGGAGTTCTCCATCAAACCCAGTTGTAGGTGTGTGAAAGCCGTATTAGTCACACATCTAAATGTCTGATTTGTGTTTTCAGACCCCAGCAAAGACCTCTGGTCCTCTGGCTGGTGTGGTCATCTGTGTAGGCAAGAAGCTGAGCAAGCTACAGGGGGAGCTGAACGCAACGGCTGCCTCGCTCGGGGCAGACTTCAGGTGACCTGGCCAACTTTACCTGTCTACCTGTGTCCTGAATGTACCTGTGTTTATTTACCTGTGGCCCGTATGTACCTGTCTGTGTTTACCTGTGGCCTGTATGTACGTGTGTGTGTGTCTACCTGTGGCCTGTGTGTGTGTGTTTTTACCTGTGGCCTGTATGTACGTGTGTGTGTGTGTCTACCTGTGGCCTGTATGTACGTGTGTGTGTGTCTACCTGTGGCCTGTGTGTGTTTACCTGTGGCCTGTATGTACGTGTGTGTGTCTACCTGTGGCCTGTGTGTCCTACCTGCCGTTAACACCTACAGTAACTCTCTCTCCCTGCTGCTCAGGTGGTCATGTGACGACAGTGTCACGCACTACGTGCACCAGGGCCGTGTGGGCGACACCACCAAGGAGTACAGGGGGGCCAAGGAGCGAGGCCTGCACATCGTGTCCCAGCACTGGCTGCAGGCGGTAGGGCTCCCAAGGCTTTGTGTGTCCGGATGCTTTTGAAGGATTATTCCTCCATTTGTGCTTTGAAGTTCCGTCTTCTTTGAAACCAGGAGTGTCTAAATGTTATCCTGGGACTGTATTATGTGTTAAAAGTTGTAAAATATGAAAATAAGGGAAACTGAAAACGCCAACAACAGATTAAAACAATGAGGTTGATGGTGGTCTAATTAAAAGCCACATTGCAACCTCTGATTGAACTAAAATTTATAGAGGAAAAGGGTGGGTCTTCAAATTTGATGTAAATGTGTCGACAACGGAACTTATTGTGTGGCGGGAGACACTAAGGGCCCTATTTTAATGATCTAAGCACATAGTCTAAAGTGCAAGGTGCAAATTGGGTTTAAGCCTTGTCCAGATCCACGATTGCTATTTTAACGGAAGATAAACGGTCAGTGTGCCGGGCGCATGGTTCAAAAGGGTTGGACTTACTCATTCATTATTCATGGGTGGTTTTGGGCGTAACATACGATAAACCAATCTGAGTTTCATCTCTCATTCCCTTTAAAAATCCTGGTGCGCTTGCATCATAGACGGATTGCTATTGGACGGGCGGGTTTGTAAAAGCGCTGGAGAAGACCATCTAGGAAATGGCGAGATTCCTAAAATATGTTTATATATATATTTGTGCGCTCCTGTATGTGCAACAACAGCATGTGCACACGTCCACCTGCCATAGGCAATACTATATATATATACATACATACATACATACATACACACACGTTATATTCGTATATATGCGCTAGACCACATCCATGTTTAGACCAACAAACCTATGAGCGCTCAAATGGGCGCACGTGCATTTGCTATTTAAACAACGTGGGCGCTGGACGGGAAAATGATAACTGCGTCGGTCTAAAACTAGCAAAGACGCTTGCGTTCCCACTTTGCGTCTTCTACCTTCACTTGGTCTTTGTGTACCGGGAGACACTAACACACTTGTATCTTCTATCTCCACCTGGTCTTTACCTGCAGTGTGCAGAGGAGCAGAAGCGCGTCTCAGAGGCCCTCTATCCATTCACCTACAACCCCAAGATGAGCCTGACCCTCAGCCAGGTGCCGGACAGCTCCCAGAGGTCACCACCGTTCTCCGGCGGCAGACTGCAGAGCCTCGGCGAGGCCCTGGGTGGCCGGGTGGGTCTGAAATGGAGCACTGGTTCAACCGCTGCGTTTGTAGTTTGAGTTGGAACAGAGTGGCTCAACCCCTGAGTTTGTAGGAATTTAATCCTGTGTGTCTTTATAAATCATGTTATTTATGTTGTTGTTCACTTTATACACGGTCTGGTCAATCAAAAATCTGTATTCTAATAGGTCTAAAGATGTTAAGAATTCATTTAGATTTAAAAATGTTCCTGGCAGTGCTGCAGTTGCAGGGAATGGTCAGGCTCTGCTCATGTGTATTAACTGTGAATGTTGGCTGGGGATGGTGCCACACACCTGTATCCCTCCCACAGCCCGAGCAGTACATCACAGAAACGACGACGACGCCCCATCAAAGAAGCGACGGAGAGGCAGACGACTCCACAGACGGTAGAGGTGGGTGCACTATTTATTTTACGTGTGCAGTAAAACATTTTATTTAAATAAATACAATAAAATGTGCAGTAAAACTTTGTGCAGTAAAACTTTATTTTACTGCACACAAGTAAATATGTATAGCAGGGGTAACGGTTCCCACGCGGGACTCCATAGATAGATATGGTCTTTATTGTCCCCATGGGGCATTTTGGTTTGAAAACAGTAGTCACACAGCCATTGAAATCAATCAATTAATATATCTAAAATCTATCTATAATGAAAACATAACAGAGCAACATGCCTTACAGTTTGTAACAGCTTACATATCTTATGTTTTATTTGGCTCTCCAAGCGAAAGTGTCTTATCAATGTTGTCTCCCAGACACAGCCAGTATGTACGGGGCGTAATGGTCTAATGTACACTACCGTTCAAAAGTTTGGGGTCACCCAGACAATTTCATGTTTTCTATGAAAAGTCACACATTCTTTCCTCAAATGAGTTGCAAAATGAATAGAAAATATAGTCAAGACATTGACGAGGTTAGAAATAAT
>JAODUK010001135.1:0-13102 GCA_027564635.1 Typhlichthys eigenmanni | reverse complement strand
CTGGATGTGCCTGGAACACCTCCCAAGGGAGGCGCCCAGGGGGCATCCTTACCAGATGCCCGTACCACCTCAACTGTTCACTAACATCTTGTTAGTGAATTGAGCATGTTAACCATATACTATATATTCTTGTAAAATGCACTAAAAAGTTAATACTTTTTTTATTTTAATATTATAACAGTCACTGACAATGAATAAACAATTTGTGTGTATATGCACAATATAAACACATATACATTGTAACGTTATTCACAGAGAGCTTGGCTGAGGAAGGCAAATTGATTGGATAGATTCAGAGGGAGACGTAATATAATTTTGTCTGTTTTGAAGAGAGGAAATAGCAAATAAACATGGGTTCTATTGATCTGTCAATCAATCTGTTTGAGCGATTACGACTAAGAGAATTAGAGAATGTCATCTCCAGACAGTAACTAAAGGCAAGGTGTGCGTGTGTTTGCGTGTGACATGTAAATGTGTGGCAGGTCTGTATTGATCGGACTCCCCTGCAGAGCTCATTACCGGTGTAAAGAAATGAAAGCCAGATGTAATGCTTCAGCACAGACTCGTTAAACACAGGTGGTCTCCCAATATGTCAGCTGTGATTTACTGTACAAACACACGCACACACACACACACACACAGGGACACAAATGTACACATACACAGAAATATGTGCAGACAACACAAAAAAGTATAAAGCACGAGCAGACACACACACACACGGACACACGCACAATATAATACGCCAGTATGACAGTACAAACTTTGATATATGAGAGACTGGCAGCAAAGAATGTAGTTTAACTTATAATGTCTGAAGCACATGTACAGTACGTGTGTGTGTGCGTGCGTGCGTGTCAAGTCAAGTCAATTTTATTTATATAGCCCTTAATCACATTGCCGTCTCAAAGGGCTTTACGTGTGTGTGTGTGTGTGCGTGCGTGTGTTTTAATGAGTTATCCTTGCTGTTAGCCTGTTGCCGGATCTCACACTCTCAGTAGAACTGTGTCCAATTAAACTGTGCTGATTCTACTGTTGCGCCATTTGTCGGGGGGGGGCGGAGACTCCAAACTCCCACAGCAGCCTTTACTCTCTCTGCAGACCATCCTCTCCCGACATGACGTCCCGTGGGACTATTAGCATAAGTGGTGCTTTTTCATCGCTGTCTCATTTTCATGCAACCATTTCTGTCTAATCTGCACCCCCCCCTCCCCCCTTCTCCAGCACCATCAAAGAAGAAAATCATGTTTGCTGTGTTCAGGAATTTGTCCTCTCATCTCTCTCAGCATCCAGCAGACGTTGACACTGTAATACGGTTGTTCTACAATCAACTTAGTTTACTAAATAGAGTTGTAGCTCTCTCTTATCTTGTGATTTGTCTGATTGACTTTATCTAATCTGTATTTCATCTTTTCCATTGACAAACAGGAATGAATGGGGGAGATGCCCTCCCCCACTGGCTCTCCTCCTCTCTGATTATCTCCATACCTCCTTTGTTGTTGTGTATTTTTCTACGGCTGCCTATTTTCATTATTGTTATCACACGCACCATATGCTGTATAAGATGCAAATAGCTGTGTGTGTTTATTGTGTGTTACCTCTCTCAGAGGCTCTCACAACAGACCATGTTTGCATGCAGTATATGGAGCACACGTACCACAGTCCTGTCTATACTGTACGGTGTGTTGCATTCTTCCTCTCCGCACTTCCATCGCTTGTTCTCTCTAATTCCTTCTCTCTTTTAATTTGCGTCACTCTCTTTTTCTCTAATCTGACAGTGTTGTGTAGACAGCATGGCACTGAGGTGCTGAAAGATCGTGTTAATAAAAGCCGGAGATTTCTCTGTAACGTTCCAGGCTAAATGACTGTTTACAGGCCAGTGCCACTGGAGTGAACACTATTGTACGATTTACAATGTATCCGAGAGACAAACCAATAAAAACAATGAAAGACAGAATGAGGGCAAACAGTGAATAATCATAGTGAGAATACGGAATGAAGAGGCTGATGAAGCGAAACCAAAAATCAAGACAACAAATAGAAGAATAGTGAAAATGACAGAAATGTCATAAAAATATAAACAATAAAGATTCGTACAAAATCTTACACTCAGCTCAAACCCCTGCAGAGTTCCAATTTGACGACTATTATTCATGTTGAATTCAATGTGCTTTTGTAGCTAGCTTTACCCTGTGAGCTCCACTAACCCCACCAGCGTACAGAACACTTCTGGAACAAGATCTCATATTTGTCCCCTAGCAATATGTCAAACTAACTTTTGATCTGCATCAAAACATAAATATACATTTAATACAAAAAATCAAATCCATCTTTATGGGGCAGATTACATTGGCCTTAGTGAAGTCCTCCACATCAGTGTATTTACCATGATGGATCATGCAGATTCTCTCTCATTACAAGAAACGGTACAAGCAGAAATTACATCCAGAGGGAGGCAGGCTGGTATTATTACAGCCCACCGCTGTAAATCAACCACCTACAATATTTTCTGTAAGCCAGGCAGTACACTTAACTGTATAGCAGTATGGTTCATTATTGCATATGATAATGTTCCGTATTAATTAATTTGTTCTATATTTAATATAGGTGGAATTTATTACAGACACACATACACACACACTCACACTTAATATACACACAAGCACGCACACTCACACAAACGTGTGCACGGGCACCGTGTTAGTCATTACTGCCATATTTCATGTCCCTTGCATTACATTAACATGTCACGTTTATGATATATTTCTGTACCTTGATTCATGTCTGGGAGCCTGATCTTTAAATCACAACCGCCTTAGTTGTTGACACGTGTTGTAAATTAGATGAAAATGAAGACATCACACACACACACAGTATGAGGTGTGAAGGCAGTAAGAATACACTTATCTGCAGATAGATTGTTCTGATATAGAGCGCAATATTAATCTCCTGAATAGGAAATGATACAAGTCAAAGGTTAGGGCGAGGTAAGATAGGTATTGTCTGACAGCCACTACTGTACAGTATGTCACGTAAAAGCACAATTTATAAAGCCACCCATGCTTGTGTGCTTTTTGTGCATGTAAACTGCAGCGAGAGTTGACCAGATGTTTTTTTAAGTTGTGTGTGACTGATCACCATCAAATGTCTGCTTTTATTTTCTCTCTCCTCCCTTCTTCTGCTATCGCCGTTTTCTCTGATCACTGACAGATTGCTGAAGCTGTTGCTCGGCGGCCATAGGTCTAGGCTAACGCGTGGCTGCCGCTAATGTGCTTTTGATGAGCGGCCACGGCACTGATGTGTATATGGAGATGGTTGTCAAGGGTGGGCGGGCTAGAGTGTGTATCTGAGGGTGGGGGCGGGATTGATCGCTTAAAAGAGCTCCAATTCATCTTGAGAGCAGAAAAGCAAAGAGAATATGTTATTAGTGAGATGTACTGTATGTCACACAAGAAGTACTCCATTAATGCAAGACTTGCTGCAGCAAATCAGTTACAACTGATTGGCTGGTGGAGGCCAATTAAATCCTTTTATATACAGTAACAACCCTATAAACAAACCATTCCTGGCTAAACCCAGGTGGTGTCTAACTTGACATCCCACAGATGGTTTATTACACAGAACCCTCTGCAAAGCCATCCATTGAAACTGTTTGGAGAAAGACAGGCACTATACTTACACTGCCAGTACGTGGCAGGTGATTGGATTGGACCAGCTGTCTATCACCATCTATCATGAGCTATAACCTCACACCTAAAACACACTCGTAGATGCCTGTATGATGACAGTGATTGGGGTAGAGACACTGGTGGTTCGGACACAAGCACATGGACTTGAAGCCTGTCCAGACCGATACTCGGTGAAGTCAAACTGGAGCTAGCATGATCAGATTGGTATCACGAGGCTATATTGTCCCACCTGTAACAGCCAATAAGAGGAGAGTTATCTATCAGGCTGCCTAGCGCTCTCTTGTTTGACTATAGATTACCACTGTCTGCCAGACTAAGGTGTGATTTAAAGTACTCCCTGAGGAATACAAGAGCTGTAAATATATCTAGATAACATGGAGCCTCTGTCATCAAACCACTGCAATTAAACAAACACTGGACTGGTTCAACACACTTCTATCGACTTGACTCAGAAGTAAATCATTGTAAAGTGGAGGATATGTTCTTGTCATATCAAAAGCAGGGCAAGAGCAGGGCAGGCATGAACGTTATAATATTTGTATATTTGTATCTGCTCTTGTGTTTATTAAATTAATAATGTGGTATTTGTCAAAATATGATAGATTGGTTTAGATAATATGCATTATATTGTGTGCATTATGAATCATGGAAGGGTTTTGCTCCATTTAGACCCACTCAATGCAAACACAGGCCATAGTAGCAACTGTTTTAGATTCAAATATAGTTAAAAACTCTGATGCACTGTTGAGACTGCATAATGCTCAGTCATTTGCCACATATAAAAATGAATACAATACTTATCATGTTTGTTTTGATCTAGTCTCGTCACTTCTTGTTGCTCAGATGTGCAGACTGGCACATTGTAGAGGCTTATAAGCATAAGATATGTGGTTATTCAGCTATGCAGGGTTTTACCGCAAAAATTATTTAAAAATAAAATATAAATTATTATTAAAAAAGATTATGCACCCAGAACTGTCTGGATGCATAATCTATGCTTGTGGGCCGTGAATACATATGAATTGACATATTTGTTTTATAGCTAAATAGTTGTGTGCTGGCTAAACCAAGGGTTCCTCTGTGGAATATTATGTGCCAATTAGACGGATGAATGTGTCAAAATATGTTGTTTGGCAAAATGTCATCCATCAATCCATCTACTTACAGTATTTACTATATACAAATATTTAGTTTCAATTGCTTTCATTTTACTTGATTTATTTACGAGGCACTTCACTAGTGAATACACTTGTAAAATAACTTATAATGTAGTGTTTGTGAGTTTTACATTGTATTGTGATTGTGTGTGCATATGCGTAGATTTCACATTCCTCAATGTGTATTTGTCCACCCCAATAAAAACATGAAAGATGTATTGGCGATTTCGGAGTAGTCCATATGCATATCAAACTACTCACTACTCAACCGCTCCACAGTGTAGCGTAACCTAGAATATGCCTACTGCTCCCCGATGGAGTATTGGCTCAGACGGTTATGCCCTATGTTCCGGATATTTTAATGCACACATTGCACACCCCAGCCATACGCCGTTATGCTGGCATACTTGGCACTGACCACTACTTGCAACAGTCACCAGCTACAAGCTCTGCCAGGCATGCACAGGACACTAGATGCTGATGATATGTAAATGTGTTGAATACATTTAAATGTTAAAACATTTTTTGTAGGCCTTTACAATGGCTCTCAGTTGATAATTCATATAAATACTTCATGACTCCCTTTCGGTTAAGTTTACAATATGTCTATGACGTTAGATGTAAGTCTCTAAAGTTCCGGTGTCATGATGTCTTCACTTTGCTGTAATCACAAACGGCAACGTCAGTTACAATGACGTTGAGTTCCGTCAGCTGAGACGAGATTTAGTCAGTGTGCTATCTCAAACACCTGTCTGGCCTTTACAGAGCCTTTATACAATGCAAAGAGGGTGGGGGAATTTCAGGGAGGGCGGGTGAGCGAGCTGTGGGTGAGAAGATGGTCACGTTCTTGTGTTCTCAGGCGGGTTTGCTCACGTTGTTTCGCAAACGCACCGCAAGCTACAGTACGATAGATGACATTCGCTTATTATGCCATCAACCAGGTTCCATCCCCATCAACCAGGACTCAAACCCTTCTATCCCTTGTAGAGAGCAGACGCTCTACAAGGTATGCTAAAACCCAATGGGCTCTGGAGTACAATAGAGCATCCTTTGAGGTGTCAGAGAGGTTTGATTGCCCTGCGCTGAACAGCCAACCATTGTTTCAATAAGAATTCACAAGTGCCTTTTCTGCATCAATTTATAGTGGAACTATTTATTTGTAATAAGGAAAACATTATATACAGACACCCTGGGACATTTCAAAATATATGAAATATAAGGGCGTACGGGTTATCAGTTATCAAACATTATATAATGCCTTTCATATTCTCTTGTAGTTGTAGGCCTATTTCATATTCTCAACACACATAGGCTTTATTTACTCTTCTGTCCACTTTTTGGGAGGGGGGGAGTAAATATGCACAATGTGACATATTCATGTCAATGATAAATTAATACATTTTAATTAATGTATCATATGCTCATGTTCAAAGCTTAATGCACATTCAAAACATCTGTGTTTTGGGATGATCTAGCCTAAACAGCTGACATAAAATAATAGTCTACTGCACGTTTTGGTCGTAACTGTTTAAAGCTTCAAATGAGAATAAAACTGTAGGCGTTTGGTTTGGTCAACACGTAAAAGTAGGTAATTACTTGGATTCAGAAGTAAAAGTGTCAGGATTAGGTCAAGCTTGATGCCTACAGGGCCTGATATACTGACTTGTTGTCTACTGACGTGTCATGAATTGGAAAAGTGACCCATTGACAGACAAAACATGAATAAAGTCCAAAAGTAGCTTTAATTCAGTCAAGCAGGCAGTAGCAGCTGACAGGCAATGCAACTTCAGGGGCCTAGGACCTGGATGAGAGAGCAGACTGTGAAAGGGAAATGTGGAGGAGGTGGACATGAGCCAGGCAGAACACTAATAAAAAACTAACTGTGACAAAATGGGCTTTAAAATAAACGCCTGCGTGAATAGTTTATTCCACAAAATAAACCATTCCAGTACAGAAATGTCTCTTTAACCTTTAACCTCTTTGCCCTGGGTTGTTTGCCATATTGATATAAAATGTAAATCTAAACGCCTCAGTAATGTTCCAGCCGGGTGTTTCACAGTAAACCGGAGCCATATGGATCGGCCCAGCTTCACAGATCTTGTCCATTGATCGCACGGGCAGGGTGGGCTTATCGACCGGCGCGAGGGTCCAAGGTCTGATGTGTTGCTCTGTTCTTTCAGGGGCCGAGGGAGCCGTGTTCAGCAGCTCACTGGAGACCCCGCATGTCCGAGCCGAGCCCTTCAAAGAGCTCCGGTAAGTTACCCTGGCGTGCGTGTACACACACACACACACATATTACATGTCAAGCATGTCAATAGTACACACACAGGTGCATGTTAGCATAAGTATTGCTAACATGCACCTGACGCAACTCAACTAACAGAGATGGACTACATCTCTAGAGAAAGAATACAAGTCTCATATAATGAGACTAATGAGTCTCACTAACAATAATATCAATTATTCATCTAGATAATCGCATGATTTAGCTTTTAAATTAACGCCACTTTACCATATTTATATGGCTCTTATACAGTATATTGTTTATCTTGTGTTGTATTTGTGAATCAAGCAGAGACTAAAATAAGCTGGGAGACACTGGGAGGTCTGAATATGTAGTCTGTATATACTGCACACAAGCCACGGGATAACACACACAAGCACACACACAGACACTGCTATGTTTGATTGACAGCTGTCAGAGGGCTGATAGCATGTCACTTGTCAGTGAAGGAAGTAACGCTGCTGTTATTTGTGTGTGTATCTGTGTGTGTGTGCGTGTGTGTGTGCGTGCGTGTGCATGAGAGGAACAAAGACAGGAATAGGAGGAGTCAATTAGATGTGAAATGAAAGAGGGAGAAAGATGGTCTGTAGAGTAAAGAGTTTGACAAATGGACAGAAAAATAATAGTCTGGAAATATCATAGTGTCAAGTACTGTTTCAATCTCTACATTCCCATACAAATGAATTGCAGTTGGCTTCAATTAAGTGGCTGTGTTTGAACAAATGAGGACCTTGTTCCTACTGGTTGAAGGTGGTCCAATCTTCTATTAGCAGCTGTGTTTTGAAAATCAATCCAGTGTGCAATACAATGACAAACCACTTTGAGTTTGCAGACTTACAGATTTACAGAGCAGAACAAATGGTCGAGCTTGCAAGATCAAGAGGTTTTATCATTTACATGCGTGGTCCAAGAAAATAGAGCATATACCTTTACTGGTCCACATGCACTCTACACACTATAGCATACCTACACACCTTCCATGACAAAATTATGTGGAAGTGCTCACTTAGCCCTTAGATACCGCCACAAAAAAATAAAATAATAAAAAAAAATGTTCCCGACAAAGACAATATTTGATGCTCCAAACACCCCCTAAACTTACACACAGACACACGTATATATGCATCTTCCATGACAACTATCCAATTGAAAATGAAATATTGCCTAAACTATCCAATTACGTGGGAGAAAGGTTTGAGCGCACCGCAGCATGAAATCTAATCTTTTTGTTTTCGTTACTGTCTTGGCAGGTAGCAATTGAGGAATCTAGCTCTGTCTCAGAATGTCACATTATACCCCCTTCTGCAACATATGAACACACGCGCACGCACGCACACACACACCATGCGCCCGTACTGTCAAGTTGCCAGGCTGATTGTAGCTGTCATGTCACGACGTGTATGACCTCTGTGTGTGTAATAATACACACGTGTCGTCTACAGGATATATTCCCGCGGTGTGTGTGCGTGCGTGTGTGTGCGTGTGTGTGTGTGTGTGTGTGTGAAGGCAGAACGGCAGGGCAGGACATACTGATGGGCGTTTGAGTGATGAGCTGTCAGATTTCACACAGACAGAGCAGGAGACGTGAGGCGTGAATATGGAGTCACAACAGACTGTGTTGTAGCGAGAGAGAGAGAAAGAGAGAGAGAGAGAGAGAGAGAGAATTCGCCCCAATGAGGGGACACACTTCCCAAGCGGAAGGCGATATAGAGTGCCTCTCCCCTCACCACTCTTCTCCTCTGCTTCGCTGTGAGCACCGCAATAATGGATTCAGATCACATACTCTACTGTATGTTGTAAATACAGTATGTAGACTTCATATGTTTAAGCCTGTATGTTCGCATATGGTTTTCTTACAATGTGCTGCTCTTTTTCACTATACAATATCACATTTTGTATACTGTTTTGCGTTGTTTGCATGCGGTAATATACAGTATGAAGCAGATATTGTACTGTATACGTATAGCGCGTGCTACTAAACTAGCATATTACAATGATTATTGTAGTAATGCAGTATACTTTACACACAGTATGTAGGACGGAGGTTAAAGGTTTAGTGAGCGATTGTAAGATCTACTTGTTTTGTCCAATTCAGTATTTCGTCACGGTCCCCTAGCTGCCCCTTTCTGCGTGCTGAAATAAATAATCTGGTGTTTCTACACAGCCTTGGCTCTGCTAATAGGAATACAAACCAAGTGGTGCAGGCCGCACACAACAACAACATCCTAGCCTTCACAATGTGTTTACAATGGTTGGGCGGAACTTCTGAGGTAGTGCCCTATGGCAGTGAAGGGAGAGATGCTTTTGTTTTGATCTAGTTGAAATGCAAACAAGATTTCTCCAGAATCACTCATTATACCTTTAATCATGTAAATTGTTCATATGAGTTAGCCTAAAGAGAGGGAGAGAGGGAGAGAGAGGGAGGGGGGGAGAGAAAGAGAGAGGGGGGGATAGAGAGAGGGAGCGAGAGAGGGGGGAGAGAGAGAGAGAGAGAGAGAGAGAGGGACGTCTCCCAGAGGGGACAGGATGTGGTGTTCTCACCCCATCTCCCCGTCCTGTCCTACCTTCTGTTTGCACCTTCCCTTCTTTCCTCTCTTCTTCTCTCCCTCCCTTCTCTCCGTTCCTCCCCCTTTTCCACTCCCCCAGTTCTCCTCCCCTCCCCTCTCTCTCCCGCAGTGTACTGTGCATGTATGTATCTGGGTAAGAGAGTGTTCAGAAGGCAGCGTTCAGCACCAACACCAGAGCTCTACAATCAGCCTCTTCCTCAGAAGCAATCGGCCGCACTCTTATTGGGCCAGATTGCAATTTAACATCTGATGTGTTGCTTTGCACCTGGGGAGCATTTCAGACCCAGGTCTCTGCGTATACAAATCAATATACAGTGTATATATATATATATATATATATATATATATATATATATACTGTAGAAAATACAGAAAACCTGTTCTGTGCACTGTGTTGACACCATTAGGAGATTTGTGTGTTTGCGGTTGGGGGGCCGTGTTTGGGGTAGATAATCGCTACAAGGTATTGTCAAGGACAAAAGACACACGCACACACATGCACACACACACGTGCACACATACACACACAATGGAGGTCATAAAAAACATGCACAGATTTACACTATAATCCTGTCTTTCATGTCAAAGGCCCTAATCATGTCTCCTGTTATCTGCGGCCCGGCAGTTTGCGACGCACGCCTGGGAAGTTATTAACCTTTGATCTGAGCGGAAATATGTCCTGCTGGAGAGACACAACAAAAAGAGATTAGGGAAGAGAGATGACAGGCAACTGAGAGATTATAGGTAGATCTTTTGTCACCCTTGATAACCGCAAGTTTAGCTAACGTTTGATTTGCATGACAGTTGAACCTCTGTAAATCCTGTGTTCATTAATTTATTAATGATTGTGAATAGAAGCCAACTGAATGTTCTTTATAGAAAATATCATGTATTGAAATATTTCTAAGACAAATCAGACTCCTTGTGAAAAATCAGTTGGTAGTTGTTTAGGAGGGCAAAAGGAGACGTGAGATTTGTTGTTGGTGTCGTTGGGAGGACATGCAGAGCATTCAAAGGCAGACGCCGTCGTAGGTGTGACGCCTTTCAGTTCGCTCCACAATGTCAACATCGCATTGATGTTTATTCTTCTCTTTTCGACAGCTCCTCAGATTAGCCTAGTGTCACTGACACTGTGATATGGCCATCTTATTGGCCGTGCTGATGTAGAGCTGAGACCTAATCGGTTCTCATGTTCCCCACAGTGGCATCTGACACAGGCAGCGCACCCCGACAGCATGCAGACAATGTGGAAACGCACCTGTGCGTCAGATGAGGCAGAAATACTGTATTCACTCGCAGACAATCACACCTTCAGTCACAATAGAACACTGCTGCAAACACAAAACACAGGCTCCATACCTGCTCTGAAACCACAACTATTGCAACAGTATGTTTACACCTAAAGACAGACCAAGAAAGAGATTCATGAACACGCGCTAACTTAATCCAAAGAAACTGTACAAACTCCTGGGCAAGTAAATGGAGAGCATATCAAACTAACTTAAACCAAATACAATGTCAAACTAACAAATGGCTTAGTCATGAGATCTGTCTGACATCCACAGCAGGAGGTCAGCAATGTTCTCATGTTTTATAGTATTTTATAGTGACAGCAGTGCAATGTTGTCGTAGCTAAAATCAAGATTCATACGGAATCAGCAACCGGATTGATGTGTTTCTTACAGCAATTAGTTATTCCTAACTGAAACTATAGACAGAAACATACATAGGGATACATTGTATTCATTAATTCTGCATGGAAAGTTGGAAACATAACAAAAGTTTGTCCTTAATATTACATCATCATTGACCTTTCCTTTGAACAGGCAAAGAGAATCTCGACTGCAACATGTATTGCTGCCAATCATTTATTTACCAGTCCGGTCCAATCTCCTGAACCAGAGATTGTGGATCCTCCTGCTTCTAATTTAAAGGTGTTGGTTTAATCCCCGTATTGGCCTGTATATTTCCAGATATATGCCTAGTTTATCTGTATAGCCATTCATTCCAGTCCCAGCTAGTCAAGGTTATCTTCAGCCCTGTAGAGAAAAAAGTCTCTAAAGGTATCTCCATTCCAGGGTAGCCATGTGTCCATGTGACAGTTTATCAGCTATTACGGAATATAGAGCATGGAAAAGGTCGGTTAGCAGTGCAGTAGCCACCCACTGCTAACACCAGCTTAATGTAATGGAAGCTGACAGATCTGTGTATTTATTTCCCACCCAGATTGGAGTCTCCCACTCGCTCCCTACGGATGGAGGCACCTAAAGGCATCCAGATCCTAGCAGAGGCTGGAGACATCCAGGCCACATGCCGGAGCGAGCTGCGCCTCGAGTCCAAAGACGGAGAGGTACACGCCTACTGCCCTCTAACCTGCCATGCCAGATATCTGTGTCTGTTAGACACATTCATCTGGGGAGTTAATTAAACTGTTTTTAAAATGAAATGCAGGCCTTTCAACAAATACTTGGCAGGTGATTGGACAAACCTGTCAACCAGCAGAGCCTGTTGTTAAATCCACTCTTGCACTAAAAAAGTCAGGAGAAGAGTGAAACCATATTTTCCATTGAGAAAAGCCTTTGCTCTTCTAATAAATTAGCAAGTCACCTTCGTCACACCTAAACCACGCTCGTAGCTGATTGGCCACACAGTAGGTTTACTGGCCTGAAGCACCATTTCCAAGCTCTCCAGACTGATTCTGGAGGCAGTCAAACTGAAGCTTGTGATCTCTGGATGGTCACGAGAGGTTAGCTGACATCAAGCAATGATGTCTATTATTATTTATGTTTCATAGGAAAGCTACTCTGAGTTACTTCATATAAGCCTATAAACAGACATATAGCCTATAGATAGCCTATATATAGCCAATATATAGCCATATAGCCTTTTTTCATTCCTAAACATTTGTTCTTGTTTATTTATAACATGTTCCCACTTTGCTTTTTCACAAAAGACACAGCACTTCATTTCTATGCTAAAACAGCTTTTTATTTTATTTTTTAAACATCCATTTTTTAAACAAAGTATTGTCACCGCATTGCCAAACGTTCTACTGTAAATCTGCCTAGGGCATAGGGCCTGCGGAGGGCCTTGAATTAATAAGCACCCTTTTCACATCACCTGCTCTATCTCGCCTCCTTCCTTCCTACCTTCCAATCCTTCCTCCTTGGCACACACGTCCTTCCCTCCTCCACCCTTCTCTCTCATGCACCACTCCCCAAATTCATCACGCCTTGCTGCGCTGATAAAAGGATTTCCCCGCTTAACTTTCAGCAGTCACGTCGTGTCAGGCCTGTTAAAATCGTCCGAGGGGGGATTAGAGAGAGCAAAGTGTTTAAAAGTTTCCCACAAAGAAGACGGTACGCTGATAAAGCGGGGGGGGGGGGGGGGGGGGGTGGGGGGGCA
>JAODUK010001134.1:0-13103 GCA_027564635.1 Typhlichthys eigenmanni | reverse complement strand
TAACTTTCCACTGGTTCCCAATCTATTCACTTTTAAGCAATAACATGGCACTCTCTTAAGCCCTTATAAGAGCTAATGTATATCTGAAATAGAATATCTAAAATATAAAGCACAATTTTCTACAACATACACGGGTGTATTGTTAGTCATCTGTCGGTGGGCTGTAGCCTTGTGTAACTACACCCAAATTTCACTTTAGGTCAAGACCTCCTAACAAGACATAACACGTCAAGATCTAATAACATAACCGGCTGGAACTGGTTTGTGACCTTGGTCACTCTAACCTTAGAACAATGTGCTCTAAAGTCTAAACCATATAAAGTCCACCTCTGCTGCTAAGGTAAAGTTCTCAGAAGCAGGGTTTAGCACTTTATGGCCACAACAGCCATATCAAGTCCTGCTGTCGCTTCCTAAAATGGCTCCTTTTGTTACCCAGTGACACTGCAGCTAAATCTTTTAGAAGAAATGTAAATATTTCTTACAGGTCATGAAGGGTCTTAGTGCTTTATGGCATCGCCGTGCAAATTCCAGACATGTTCTGACCTGATGCTAATGTTATGCTGATTAGTTTTGATAATAAATGGTGTCAGGGAATCACCAGAGGCCCCATATTATTGCGATATGAAACATATTGCAATATTCTGCGATATTTAGCAATTTATTACTTTTTAAAACTTCAAATTATGTATATACAGTTTTGCAATGGGAAATATCGCGATACTATGCTATCGATTTTCTTCCCCGACCTCTATTAGGTATATGTTACAAAATATTTACTATATATATATATATATATATATAATAAATGTGTACTGCTATGTAATATAAAGTATGTGCAGTCAAACTCTTGGGCAACAGTTCAGTTGTGCAGTGTGACTCAGACAGAGGCCAATGTAATGTGGAGTGACACCTGTCAAGGTCATGCAAAGGTCAATTCTTTACTTAACGCTCCCTAAATTTGTCAGCCTACTTACTGTGTGGGCCAACATGACTAATAGCTACTTTCAGTGAGGTCACATAGCGGTCATGTTCATCCACTCAACAGTGAGCACAGCAACAGTTATAACAGAGCAGACAGGGTAATACCAAGTGGCCACCTTCCTGTGTTGCTAAGGAATTAATCCATTGCTGAAGTGCAAAAATCTGCAGTTTCTCCAATGTGTGCTCAGGGTCGTTGTCCTGTTGAAAGATGAACCTTCTACCCAGTCTGAGGTCCAGAGCGCTCTGGAGCAGGTTGTGATCAAGGATGTCTCTGGCCATTGCTGCGTTCATCTTTCCCTTGATCCTGAGTAGTCTCCCAGTTCCTGCCCCTGAAAAACAGCATGATGCCTTCACCACCATGCTTCACTGCAGGGATGGTATTTACCAGGTGATGAGCGGTGCCTGGTTTCCTCCAGACATGTCGCTTGGCATTCAGGCCAAAGAGTTCAATCTTTCTTTCATCAGATCATAGAATTTTCTTTCTCATGCACTGAGAGTCCTGTCATGTGCCTTCTATTGAAGAGTGGCTTCCGTCTGGCCACTGCAGAAATGGTTGTCCTTCTGGAAGGTTCTCCTCTCTCCACGGAGCAACACTGGAGCTCTGTCAGAGTGACCATAGGGTTCATGGTCACCCTGACTAAAGCTCTTCTCCCCCAATCGCTCAGTTTGGCCAGGCGGCCAGCTATGTGAAGAGTCCTGGTGGTTCCAAACACTTGCATTCATGGATGATGGAGGCCGCTGTGCTCATTGGGACCTTCAATGCTGCAGACATTTTTCTTTAGCTTTCCCCAGATTTGTGCCTCAATACAATCCTGTCTCGGAGGTCTACAGACAATTCCTTGGACTTCAGGGCTTGGTGTGTGCTCTGACATGCATGCCTGCATTTGCTACAGGTGGACTCCAATCAAGTTGTAGAAACATTCCAAGGATGATCAGTGGAAACAGGATGGGCCTGAGCTCCATTCTGAGTTAGCAAAGGCTTTGAATACTTATGTACATTTTTATTTTTGTTTTTATTTTTAATGCATTTGCAAAAATTTCAAACAAACTTTTTTCACTTTGTTATTATGGGGTATATTGTGTGTAGAATTTTGAGGTGAAAAAAATATACATTGGCATCAATTTTGGAATAAGGCTGTACCATAACAACACGTGGAAGCAGTGAAGCGCTGTGAACACTTTCTGGATGCACTGTAAGTAAGCCTGGTCTATACTTGACAGAGCGGTGCGAGGGGCGTGCACCAAAAACGATGTTGAATGTGTGGGGGCGGGCGGCCTGGCGCCCCGTGCCAAGGCGCGTACCACCGATTTTGTGTAACTGGCGTGTTTAGTTCGCACTGCACATTGGGTCTTCTACATATATATATATAATGCCAGATATAATATAAGACGGCTTGCAGAACGGCCGGAGAGAATAGATATGTGAAGAATAGGCATTGCCTAGTTGCCATGCTTAACAGCTAAATAAAGCAGAATTAAACATACACATAGCCTTTTTCTGTTGCTGTGTGAAGGTCGGAAACCTGGTTGTTATGTAGCAGCTTAACTTCCTATTTGAAACTGGTGAATAGCAAACAACGATTTAGATGCAGGCTATCTATGTAGGATTCCCTAGAAACTAATGCTTTTCTTTAGCGGGCGAACCGACAGTAGGCTTTCCTTCCTGAAAGCAACACCTGTTCCTTGAGAACTAATAAACTGTAACAGCATTGTAGACTACACATTCCCAAAACAATAGAAAAGACAGGAGTTTGTCACATTTTCATCACAACATCACCCCTAACATCACCCCTCATGGTGTCAGCACTGTGGCTTCACAGCAAGAAGGTCCCGGGTCCGAACCCAGCCTTGTCCCGGCGTTTCTGTGTGGAGTTTGTATGTTCTCCTTCTGTCTGCGTGGGTTTCCCCCACTATCCAAAAACATGACAGTGTTTTGATAGTTCACTCTCCACTCGGTGTCATGTGACATGTGTCATGTGTCATGTGACCAGTGACATTGGTTTCCTTCAGGAGTTGAAGGATTTGAAAGATGGGTTTAATTTTGCTACATATTTGTGACAATAAAAGTTCCTTTCCTTCCTTTCCCCTGTCTGACCTCTGACCCTGTGCCGTGCATGCACCTGCCAGGCGGCCGCATCTACCCGGTGTCGGTGCCCTACTCCAACAGCCTGGGCACCAGCAAGACCAGCGTAACCCTGTCCCTGGTCATGCCCTCCCAGGGCAGCCTCACCAATGGCACCAGCAGCGCCTCCACCCTGGAGGAGGGAACCCCCACGCCCGGGTAAGGAGTCCCCCCTCCCTCTCCTCCTCCACCGTGGAGGAGGGAACCCCCACGCCCGGGTAAGGAGCCCCCCCTCCCTCTCCTCCTATACCCTGGAGGAGGGAATCCCCACGCCCGGATAGGGAACACTTCCCTCATTCCTCCTCCCTCCTCTCTCTTTCCTCCTCTGGCCTGATAAATTAATTTAATTTGGACCAGAGGAAGAGAGGAGAGAGGAGTACATGTGTGAATAGAGGAGAAACCACCTTGAACAGAGGAAAGATTGCAAAGGTAGAGAGCCATCCCTAAACTTCAGCTCTGATTGGCTGAGAGAAGAGACAATAGATATAGAAAACCAAGCTTAAAGGTACAGTCAGCTATTGTAGGCTAATACACGTTTGGTCAAATTCACCAAATATCTCCTTGCAGTTCGCTAGCTTATCGTTCTGTGCGTGCTGAAAAATGTATCAGGTACTTCTACACAAACGAAGTGGCGAACACCGCTTACAACAACAATGCCGCTTGGCTTTACAATGTGTTTCAATGTGTGTGGTTCTTCTGAGCTTCTGAGGCAGTTTGTTTTGAACCCTGCCTAACCCTGCCTTTTTAACGGCACGCTCCGCGATTGAGCTATAGCGTTTCCCCAGAACGACACATGTTGACCTAGCTATGCTCACCGTTAGTGTCTGCAACATATGCAGGCTGTCAGGGCAGGGGTAGAGATCTTTGTGCAGCCCTGGGGGGTGGGGGGTGGTGGGAAGCATTTGGACTGTCAGGTGTGTGGAGGCAATGCAGCTCTCGTTAACAAAAAAGACACGCTTTTGTAAGTCACAAAGAGTTTCAGCCGTAAGAGCAAATCACAGAGTTGGCCTTTTTATTTTAAATGTCCAGACATCACAACTGACGTTTGTGTCCGTTCATCGCCGTATTCACTCCCCTTGTTTGTTAAAAAGCAGTTTATCGCGTCTACAGCAAAGCCGAAGGCCTTAATCTCTTATCCTGTCTCGCAGCAGATTGCCTTGAGGATGCAAACTACCAGCAGAGAGGTGTTATCTCATGTGCACACACATAGTGTGTTGTTTATGGAGCAGTGGTGGTTTCAGCTGGCACAACAACGTGGTGCCACACAATAGCAGTTGGCATTATTGAGGGGAGGAATTTTCTGTGGTTTTAGCTCAAGTTACTGTACTCTTTCAAAGGAATAGCAAATCATTCTCGAGAACTCTTGGTAACTCTGTACACAAATCTCCCTGCCATAGGGTGCTCCCTCAGAAGCTCTGCCCCTCCACATTTGTAACACATTGCAAAGGCTTGGGCCAGGGCCGGCCCGTGCTACAGGCGAACTAGACAGTCGCCTAGGGCCCCCCCGAATATCAGAAGGCCACCAAAATATATCAGTTCCATAGTCATCTGTTTGATCATTTGCCCTGCATGCTTCGCCCCGCATAACCGGCGGCAGAAGTAACGTAGCGCGAGCGCTCCTAATCCACTGGCCAGATTCAACAGTCTGACCAGTTGGTAAATAAAGGAGAGATGGTGTAGTACGAGGCTGTTATAATGTAGAAGAGGACGCGGAGAAACACAGGGCTAGAGGTGCTATGTGACAGACAATCCTGATTTAATCTCACTGAGTCAAGCTAATATTTGTTGCTATGTCTGTTATTTCAACCCATGTAAAAATCTGGCTACAGTAGCTTCTGTTGCATTTATAAATACATTTTCTGAGTCCATCTGTAGCCTATATGATGCCATGTAGCAGACTGTATCCTGTGTTTAGCCTATATGCAGAGCTGACTGACTCCATTGTGGATATGATGCCAGTTGTCAGCTAATGATTATTGATCATTCTAGGCCAGCCAGAGCTCTTCAAGACTTCAATCCCAGTATTTAATAGGTCAAACACCAGTTATCATAGGTAAACAGCATTCTGATGAGAATGACAGCAGAAGTAGATTATGTCATTAGGCATTAGGCTGCCTAATAACATCATACAATCCTCTAAATATATGCTAAAAGCCTAAACAAGCCTAAACGAGTGCAATCAGAGATGATCTAAAACATAATGTATATAACATATGGATGGCACAATCATTTCCATATTTTTCTGTAAAATGTAGACCTAAAGTTGTAGGCCTTTTGAATTACATGTACCGTTTTGTAAAGTACTTTTTTGTTATTCTCGCCTAGGGCCCCAAAAGAGCTGGGGCCGGCCCTGGCTAGGGCATTGTTGATGTAGGCGGTCTGCACCACTTGGTTCCTTTTTACAGAGCTTTTGTAGAAGAGCCAGATGAAACAGAACCTTAAGGTAGCGAAATGCCAGCAGATATTTGGTGAACTTGACAAAAAAAAGTGTATTGGCCTACAATCGCTGACTGTACCTTTAAGCTTGGTTTTCTATATCTGGTCTCTTCTCTCAGCCAATCAGAGCTGAAGGTTGCACCTCCTCTATTCAATTGTGTCCTCCTCTGCTCAGCCACTCAGTCTCTCTCCTCTCCTCCACCGCTCTCTCTCCCCCTAATGCACTTCCCTCTCTCTTTCCCTCCCCCCCCCCCCCCACCCTCGTGTCCCCCACTTTGTCTCTCTCGACTGCTTCTCCTCCCCGGGTCCGACGTTGCCCCCCCCCACCCAACCTCCTCTTTCTCTCTCCTCCTCCTCTCCTTGCTCTCACTCTCCTCTCTCTCCCCCCCCAGCAGCCAGAGCCCCTCTGCCACCCTCCAGTCCACGGGCACCCCCCCCGGCACCACCAACACCAACACCACCCAGACGCAGAGCTCCAGCTCCAGCTCGGGCGACGGCAGCCTGTTCCGCCAGCGGGGGTCCAGCCTGGCGGCCCAGCCGGACGAGACGGGCCGCGTGCCGCCCTACGTGGACTTCACCCACTTCTACAGCGTCTGGGGCGGGGACCCTGGAGACGGGCAGAGCGCCACGGGGGGCCTGGGGCCCCAGTGATTGGGGGGGGGAGGACCCGAGTGGGTTGGGGGCCCCGGGGTGGGGGGGTGGGTGGGGTGGGGGTGGGGGGGGGGGGGGGGGGGGGGGGGGGGTTAAATCGAAGTGAACACAACAGGACACCGGACTTATTCTCAGTAACCAGAGAACACTTTTTTTTTTATTGACAATGGTCGCCATGTTGGAATGCCCTGGCCAATGGGGGTGTCGGAAGGTAATCGAAGTATGTGTTGTGATCAAAGTGGAAAAACAACCGGTCACAAAGTGGTTTTCTCCCAATAAACAAACATTCCAGGTCAGCTGTGTTCAGTGCGAGTTTGCTAAACGATGCACAAGGTTACGAAGTGGCCATTCCACTGGTGATGGCCACATTACTTTACACACACGCACAATGTTACCTTGGACCCCTTCCATTCCCCAGATAATTGATTTTCCAGGACCCACCCAGGTTGTCACGTGAGCCAATCAACACCTTATCCCTTTATCGTACCGACTGCAAACAAATCATTTTTGGTTATTCGGCATGCGTTTCTCTCTAGTAGATGCTTATTGGTTGATCCAGGTGCCCCGCGTTTACATTTACAAATATTCAAACCCATTTCATGTATAAACATGATTTATATTTAAGTTATGAATATGTACACAACTTTATTGATCCCAAAAAGGGCAATTAATTTGCAGCTTACACCATTCATCCACACATGTACAACCTCTTATCGCATGACATATGACACATGCGTTAAACAGATCAAAAACAAGATCCGTATCGGTCAAGATAAAAGTATTCTGTAAATTTAAATTAATTAAATATACAAAAACCTTCCAATCATTTAAAATGATTTAAAGTGATTACAGTCTGAGTTTAATAATGTTATAGCCGAGGGGATAAAAGATTTAGAATAACGGTTAGTTCTCCTCCGAGGTGCCAGATAACGGCGACCTGAATGCGTCAACACGAACGCTGATGCAGAACATGATGATGTTGGTTAAGATCGGTTCAGCCTTCTTCTTTATCTTATTTTCACAGAATTCAAGTCCCTCAATTTAATTCCAGTTATCTTAGAACAATATACAAAATATCAAACATGTTTGATATTTACAATTTGAAATAGATTTTGGTGGTTTGCTTACTCGTGGCATCCCTAATAGGGTTAGGCTTTCTCACAACAATTAAACTTGGTAACTTGTCATCTTCCCTAGAGAAAGATTATAGATACTCCAGGAAAACTTAATAACATGTAACTGGTTTAACTCCACATTAAGGTTGCGTATCAGTGGAGAGACCCATGTTGCATTGTCTCAAATATTATTACATGTGCACACAAATGCACTGGCTAAGGTTAGATGTGGTGTGCACAGGCATGCAAACGTTAATTCATAGAATATATGTTCGAGAGACTACAACGGTTCAGTAAATATATTGGTGCCAAGTGGAGTATCTTCGTCTCTATTTTGTATGTGTCTTGCCTTGGTATTATTCTACTGTGCAAATGTTAAGCAGGACCTTTTAAAAGTCACATACATGTTATTTTAAACATTTATATCAAAGCAAACAACTTAAGGTATAGTGGTGTCCTGGGCAGAGAATGATATCACACTTCCACTGTGTGTGTGTTGGGTTGGTTGGTTGGTTGTAATGCAAGATCTGTTCTTTGTTATAACTGGTTTGGACTGGCCTGGATTGGAGCTACATTTTACTCAAAGACACTTAGGTTCATAGTGGGAGTTCAACCCACGGCGTTCTGCGTTGATTAATAAAGCATATTCAGCGTTTGGTTGTTATGTCATATTGCCATAATACAATCCGTAACCCAGAAGCAACTCTAAATGAAATTTTATTTTACATAGCCTCATGCTTGCAAATTGAGGCCAACTCCTGACTTGATGCAAATTCTGATCTGGAAACTACCATTTAAAGTGTGTGATTGTGAAATGTGGGGTTTTAGGGTTTTATGCTAACTGGTATGTTACATTACACAATCAGCATGCTAGTCAGATCTTACAGAAAATTCCTTTCCAGCCAGAATCCTAATGCTACTCCTTGTGAGACCAATAATTACCATTACCCATGCAGTGTTTAATTAAACTGAAAATCAGTTCTCTGGTAGAAATATATATAAATACACAGAATTAATTTAAATATGTATGTCATTGGTTACACAGCATCTCAGCACAGAAAACAAGGATTTCATCTATGTTCATTTGCAATGTTATTTTTTTTATGTGATCTCAGTGTAATGTGTTTGGTATTTGTATATAGGAGAAATTGTGCCTCTGCAAAGTCAACGTTATTTGGAAGGAACAGGCTTTTAATTATCTACATTATTACTCCAGATTTCCAGAGGTTTAATAACTAAACCAAAAGTATTTTAGGGCCATTGAAAACAAAGTTGTTCCCTCAAAATGTAAGAACCAAAAGTTGAGTTTTCATAACGGAAGTCCTTTATCAACTTGCTATTTTTGTGCACATTACATATTTTCCTCAACAGGTGGCATTGTGGAGCTCATGTCCATATCTGTGTATGTTCAGTTCACAATCACTGGAAAGTGTCAGTGCTTTTTAATTTTTTACACAAGGTAGTTCTACTTGACCAACCATTCCAAACAGAACACCGGCCCTAATTCTAGATGCCATTCCCTCATTACTAACCCTTAATTTCACTTGGATCCAGCTTTAATTAATGGCATAAAGGCAGTATCCAATAGGTATGCAGTTAGGCAGTGTTGGGCAAGTTACTCGGGAATAGTAATAAGTTACTATTTAATTATTACTCCTTCAAAAATTAATATTAGTAAAAATAAAGTAATTTTACATTACATTAATATATTACTTTCACAATCACTACCCTGCCTCGCACCTTCTGATAAATGACAACCTGTGTAGCCGGCACATTTTAGAATTGAATCCTCTTTATTGGAACAATAATGACCTTAGGAGTCAACAATCAGCCCAAGTGAAAACATTGCAGCCTCTCAAACCAGATTATTGACAGGTTGGTTCAATTAGCCTACCCTAAGATTGCTAGGACCAGAAATATTTTTCTTATAACGCAGTGACTATTAGTTACTTGGATTAGTAATTGCAATATTATTGCTGTTTTGGAAAAAGTAATTAGTTACACTAGTTAATGAAAAAAAAGTTATATTACAGTAACTAGTTACTGCCCAACACTGAAGGTAGGGTAGGCTATAACCAGACCCAATATTGGTTTAGGGTATGGACATGCCCCATCAAGGATTGTTTGCTGTTACTGCATCAGTGCATCGTAATGGGCATATACCTCGGGTTTATGTTTGTGTTTTGTAGCCCTTGGTAGTCAAGACATTTGTTAATTACATTGTAAAGCAGACATCTCTGCTTGTTTAGTTTAGCCTATGTTGCGATGTTACGCTAGTATGACACTAGTGAGGTGACAAGAAAAACTAAAACAAGACAGATAATAATGCCTCTGTATATAGTAACACTAACAAAGTGGTGCAGATCGCACCACACAACAATATCCTAATCTTTGCTGTGTATTTTCAGTGTGTGGTGGGCAAAGCTTCTGACAGAAGCTTCTGATCGACAAGCTTTCTCTAGAATGATTTACTTAAATACCTTAAATTTACACGTTATTGAATGGATCACCAAAACAATTGCCCTCCCTAATTTCCAGAGCAGGAGCCGTCACTGCATCGGAAGTGACTGTTTTCAACAATGTGGTAATTCTGCTCACTTGGTTGGGCTTGGTTACCAACTGGACGGTGCAGATATTTGGTGTGCACACGTTGGTTGAACAACAATGGAGTTATGTGATTTCCATGATAGCTGACATGTTAGGCCTGTCTGCCTTTGGCTATAAGTATGGGCTAGCCCTACTGAGAAGAATGAGTGAGAGAATGTGGGTATTTTCATATGCTTACAAAAGGCCTATTGTATGTTCACAATAAAATAAAATAAAATATATGTCGCCTACACCTGCCTTGACCTTTGACCATAAACAATATGAAGAAGCAGGACTGGACTCTGCCAGAGAGAGCTAAATGTGTTGGCTATTAGAGCAACACATTTTAAGTGTGCTTCCAAACAACACACCATGCAGCTGAGCCCTGTGCAGACGGTAGACCGTCTTGACTCCTGTAAATGGTCTGGTCTGGTCTCCCGAGCCTATATAGTCACTGGCAGAGGAGATGTTGGCTATGCACTCCGTCTCAGTTTAGTTGTATGTCTCTTGTTCTATCCACTCTGTCATCTTGGACTTGAGACCTCTGGCAAACCCCCACGCTTTTCTTATGTCACTCCTTGTGTGCGCGTGTGTGAGAAAGAGAGGGCATTTCGAGTTTCAACCCGATATGCCAATGGAAGGATTGTCTTCTAGAGACTGTGTGAGGCCATTGTGAGTTTGTAGAGGTTAGCCTTTCGGGGCCCTACGGATGCTAAGCGCATATTGGCAGCTTTCAGGACCGGTCTTTTTGTCTCGCTCACAAACAAGGCGGTGGCTACTGAGCAACGCCCGGGTGAAAATGTTTTACTTGCAAATAAAGGCCAAATAGTGTTATTGTTGCTACTGCTAGTGTGAGCGCTGTAGTTCATTTTCACATAAATAAACAACTAACGGTGCAACTTCTTGCACCATTCACCACATGTTGGCTTTATTAATTAAGTCTGCTTCTTCACTCAAATTAGACATACTTATTTAGTATAGTCTCCATTATGTGAAAAGGGTTCGTTTATTTTTAGCATAAATTGTGGAGATGCCGGGGATTGAACCCGGGGCCTCATACATGCAAAGCATGCGCTCTACCACTGAGCTACATCCCCTTTCTTTTATTAATGTATCATTCTATAGTTATACTATATTGAGTTATTTCTGGGATTTTTGATTAGCATACGCTTTAGCTTATTATCAATCACGATTGCATATTATTGTGAAAACACAGATATATTTCTGTTCTCACTGTCGTTATATACTACATTGCCAAAGTAGCCCTATGTAAGAAATAGTACTCTATGTCGACTATTTATTGTAGACTGTAGCCTAAGCAGTATTATAGGCTATTCTAGGCATGGCATATGTTCAGCTATATATATTTTCTATAGGGAATAGAAAATAGCGTTTTGGGCTGCAATAGTGCAATCAAGGTGCAACAGTGTAATATAATATACAAGACAAGATATAGGCCGTTGCACAGACGCTTCCTAACGTATAGCCTACCTTTTTCATATTCTTGTCATAATCTTTGAAAACCGGTGTATCTGAAAAATATAGGCTACACTTTTTGTCATCAAACGTGACATCTCTCTCTTGCATAAAGTTTCTCTCCCTCCGTCCATTTTTATTGTCTTAATAATACAGTGTATTATGAACAGTTACAGCTTATATAATAATATAACGCCATGGTCGCCCCCATGTTCTCCACGCTGTTTTGGTCCCTGATGAGGAGTTTTGAGCTTAAGGGGCGGGACGAGGGGGCGTCTCCTTCAGGCGCGTAGACCCGCGTCTGCTCCTCCGGTGGCCCCTCCTCCCATATTTTGTGTCGCTCGCCACTACTTCTGCGGAGGAGCAAGAGAGAGAGAGATATATAGAGAGAGGAAGAGAGAGAGAGAGAGAGAGAGAGGAGCCGCATCACACTCACACACACAAGCGTATAGCGCGAAGGGAGGTGGTAGAGCTACGAGTCATAAAAACGTCAAAAAACGGCGTAGGGACGACACCGATCGATTACCCGTCTCGTTCAGGCTACACCAGGCCCTGCGGGATGAAGGTGGTGGATCCTTTCTGCACCGTTTAGCCGACAGGAACCCACCCAGGCGGATCTGGCGTACGGACTAGCGTGTTGTTTTTCTCCCGTCGGTCCGAATCAACAACAACAGCGGCGGCGGCGTGCCAGCAGACACCACCCCCGGCAGAGCCGACCGGAAGACCTGCCGTTATTCCGTGCGTTCATTTAACCCCCCCACAACCCCCACAACCCCCCAGTCTTTGTACCCGCATTTGGCGGAGCCGAACGCACGGGCAGACAGACGGTGTGTACGGCGGTGTAAGGTCACTGCACCGGGCTAACGAAGGGAGCCGTTCTCCCCCAGCGTCACCTCCATCCGTAGGGATGGCATAGCGCGACTTGCGCCCGAAACGCACGACCACCGAGGCTACTCACACCTACCATGAACATCTAGAAGACACCCGACTCAGGCGATGGGTAGGACATGTTTCTGAATTGATCTTTTGCTTGATGGGGAGTATAACAGCGCTGAGGCGCGCTATAGGCTATCGTGTGGTTGTAGGCTATACTTGCAATACTGCAATGTTGAGGGGGGGTAGAGAGAGTGTGTGCGTGTGTGTGTGTGTGTGTGTGTGTGTGTGTGCGTGTGTGATGGGAATGAAGTTGAATAGCCTTGAAATGCAGGGCAAACCGGCGGAGACTGTTAAAATCGAAATCAGGCTATGAAGATCATTCTGTCTAAACGTTTTCTATTCCAGAATATTCTATTTTCTACTTATCGGTGGCACCAGCGATAACATTGTAGGCTACAGCCTATACACATACATACATGTATGTGTATAGGCTGTGTATTTACACATGCATGCTCACAGTTGTACATGACATTGTGGAGTGTAGTCTAAGACCTCTGACACACTATCTTTGAGTTCCACCCCACGACATGCGATGGGTTTTAAACCCCGCTGAGTCTGAGGTACATCTGGGCCACCATACCTATAGCAGTGTGTCATGCAGGTTCCAGACACGGTGTGTGTGTGTAAACAGGCATTGCCTATGAAGCCCTGTTTCTAACCTCGTTTGAGGTCACAGCTGACTCCATGACCATCAGTAGGCCTGCCTCTTGATTTCCCCAGAGTAAAGGCCCCAATCCCTCAACACTGCTCTGGGGTCAGTGATGGGGTTGGGTTGGGGGGGGGGGGGGGGGGGGGGGGGG
>JAODUK010001133.1:0-13104 GCA_027564635.1 Typhlichthys eigenmanni | reverse complement strand
TGTATATATATGTATGTATGTATGTGTATATATATGTATGTATGTATGTGTATATATATATGTATATATATGTATATATATATGTATATATATGTATATATATATGTATATATATGTATATATATATATATATATATATATATATATATATGTATATATATATATATGTATATGTATATATATATACACAACACACACAGCTATATTCTGCATTGTGCCACTTTGAGTTGGTAGTGATGAGGTATTGAGACTGTGTGTGTTCGTAGTGCCAGCTTACCTCACGGTGAACACAACAGGTGTATGGAACCCCACAGGCCAGGGGGCCGGTGCCATTGCAGAAATGGTACTGGTTAACTCCCCAGTCCTTATACTCGTCTCCCCCGCAGCATGAGAACTGCAGACAAGCACATGGAACATATATAAACAATCAAATACACATGGATTCGAACATAGATGTATATGAACGTGTGGGCTTATACTGAGCTGAGTTCAGACCTGTTCACTATGATTTTAAGCACTACTGGAGGAGGACACACCAAACCTCTACACGCTCAAATGCTATAAAGAGCACAGACGTCACACAGCTTAACTGCTTCCTCAGGCCAAGCAAAACCTCTCTGTTACCTCTGACTTAAGCTTCATGACACTGCAGTGTCCTTCTTATCCTCTTCTGCCCAGACATGGCAGCAGTTACTTCCAATTGTGTGTGGATAGAGATCGATGTTGCATTGGGAACAGCAGGAAGCGAGGGCTCAGAGCAGATAAGACACGGGGCCACTTTCTGACAAATTAAAGACTGTCTTCTACAAAACCTGCTGCAGAAAATTCAATCAATTACCCAGCGTGTTGAAAGCTATTGAAGGAAAATGAAGGACAACTCTATCTATTATTACCGATGCCACATTCCACTTAGTGGCGTGTCGGTAGTGAGCTACTCTGCCGCTGATAAAGAGGGGAAGACTGAATCACAAGGAGGGAGAACGACAGGGGATAAAACATAGAATAACTTTTAAGGCTTTTAAGTGAATGCTTGAGGGGGGCTCATCTATACTGCTCCTGCATTCTCTGATTGTGCAATGAGCTCACATTTGTGTCTGAGGGAGGAATATATTAACTTCCACATTTATTACATTATTATTATTCTTTTTATTATGAAACTCAAAGCAGTGGAAGTAACTTGTGGTTTCTAATCAAGCTGACCAGCTACGAGTTCTCTATTAGACAAATGTGAATATACAATTTACCACCCGTGAAGCCAAAGGCAAACTGCCACATTTGTGGACAATAAAGATGATTAATAAGTGAAGCAAGTGAAGCACAAGTGAAGTCACTGAAAATAATAATACTGTAATAACTAATCACACACAAACACAGACAGACCTCCTGCCTTCACACAATAATTAGAGAGAAGACTCGTGTAACCTTCTGTTGCACGTAGTCCAAGATGTTCTTGAAGTCCAGGTCATCGTAGTAGTGCTTGATTCCCTCTCGTATGCTTTTCTGGAACAGGGCAGACGTCTGGCGGGGCGGGAGGAAGGAGTTAGAGCGCGTGGGCCAATGACGAGGCCAACGTGTGTCATCCATCTGCTGTTGGAGGGCAGCTAAAGTGCTCACACGCAAGACGAGAGGCACTTACCTTCTTCTCAAAGATGAGTGCAATGATGAGCGCCACGGCCTGTAGCAGCAGTAGAACACAGAGGACACACAGGAACTGTGGAGAGACAGCGGAGCACCCATCACTTACAGAGAGCATGGCATCATAGTCGTCATAGTCAATACGTGTGCTTTTTCACCACATTAGACACACAGAAACCAACAAATTTGTGTGTCTGAACGTAACCATCAGCCACAGCAATCAGAGGTGGGGACTCAAGTCTCTTGACGTAGACTCCAGTCTTTCTGGGTCCACTATTTGACTTGAGGTTTAACTATGCGGTGGTTCCAACAGTATACGGCAGGTCAATTATCTAAAAAGCACAAGATTAAAGCTGCTGTAGGTAGGTTTTTAGACTTGCAATGCGAGCTAACAAAAAATAAGTAAAGTAAACATTTGGAAAATCACCAACCCAAAAAATAAAAAAATACCGCCTCGCATTTTGCTATCTTACCCATCTTTCTGCATGCTAAAAAAGTTATCTGGTAGCCTACTTCTACACAGCCCTTGCTCTGACCTTAAATAGGAACATAAAGTGACGAACACCGCTCACTAGTAACAACGCCGCTTGCTTCAAAATGTATTGCAATGTGTAGGGCTAGATAAAGGGATTTTGAATTGACCTTTGACATTAGCAAGCGTTCTCGAGAACTGACCCTGCATTTAATGGTTTCCTAAAATATGTTGCATAAGTGATAATTTGTGCAAAAATATAGGCCTAACAGGTGTGATTAAGGACAAAATGCTTCACCAAAAGTGCTCATTAATACAAAACTGTAAAGAAAGATACACACAAATAACAGTGATGATAATGACTTTCAAATGTTTAAAGATTTGAGATTTAATAACAGAAATGGTGTTGCATGTATCTGTTATTATTGTGAAGAATCATTACCAGTAGCCTAACATATGATCAGATAGTCTCTTCAAATATATTAATATTTATTAATAATATTATAATTAAAGGTGAATCGTGTAACTTTTTTATTCAGGACATTTCAAATTCATATTAATCAGTACTCTTGAAGTAGCTCTCAGCTCCTAAAAGGTTGGTGACCCCTGCTCTAGAGCTTGTCGGATGTCTTCTATGGCATTAATAACAGATTACACTCAATGTATAGCTATAAACTCCTACCCATGTCCTTTAAATCCACCTCAGAATGGCCTTAAAATACAAAATGTGTCACATACAATACAAAAAGAGAGACAACTTGTGGCAGGTGAAATCAATAACACTCAACGAGGGCAAGACTATGAACACAGGGAAAACACGGACTGGAACACAGGGGAAGCACAAGGAAGGGAACACGGGTGAAACACAAGGAAGGGAACACAAGGAAGGGAACACCAAAGAGGGAACACAAAAGAGGGAACACAGGGGAGGCGGACCGCAGGACGTGACAGTACACCCCCCTCAAGGGACGGCCCACAAGGACAATGGGCCAGGTCCTGGCTGGGTGGCACACAGGCAGGCGGGACGTGTCAGGAGGCCGGGATGAGTCAGGAGGTCGGCCGGACGGCCGAGCAGGACGGCGGCGAGGCGGGTCAGGAGGTCGGCCGGAAGGCAGAGCAGGCCGGCATCGAGCCGGGTCAGGGGGTCGGCCGGAAGGCCGGGCAGGACGGCAAGGAGCCGGGGCGGGAGGGCGGCCAGACAGCCGGGCTGGAGGCGGGGCTGGCCCCGGGGACAGGACAGGAGGTGTGGACGACGACACAGGGGGCTCAGACAGCAGAGGCATCACCAGGGGCTCCGGTGGTGGTGGCCAGTCCTCGGGTTCCATGACCGGTGGAGACACACATGGCTGAAACCCGGGAGGTGGAGTCACAGGGGGCGGAAACCCAGGAGGCAGAGACACAGAGGGCAAGGGCTCAGGAGGCATGGGCACCAGGGGCAAGGGTTCCAGAGGGAAGGCCGGCTGGGACTGCTGCGCCATGGAAAGCCCAGCAGTGGAGGGGACCGTCTGGAGTTGTTGTGGCCAGCGGCGGAGGCATGATGCGGCTGCGGCCCAGCGGCAGAATCAGGACGCGGCTGCGGCGTGGGAAGCCCAGCGGCGGAGGGATTCGGCGGGTGCTGCTGCGGCGGCGGGGAAAGCCCAGCGGCGGAGGGATCTGGTGGGTGCTGCTGCGGCGGGGAAAGCCCAGCGGCGGAGGAGGCCGGCGGGTGCCGCTGCGGCGGGGAGAGCCCAGCGGCGGAGGAGGCCGGCGGAAGCGGCTGCGGCGGTGAGAGCCCAGCGGCGGAGGAGGCTGGCGGGGAGCGGCTGCGGCGGGGAGAGCCCAGCGGCGGAGGAGGCCGGCGGAAGCGGCTGCGGCCCAGCGGCGGAATCAGGATGCGGCTGCGGCCTAGCGGCGGGGGAATCCAGCGGGCGCTGCTGCGGCGGGGAGAGCCCAGCGGCGGAGGAGGCCGAAGGGAGCGGCTGCGGCGGGGAGAGCCCAGCGGCGGAGGAGGCCGGCAGGAGCGGCTGCGGCGGGAATAGCCCAGTGGCGGAGGAGGAGGCCGGCAGGAGCGGCTGCGGCGGGAATAGCCCAGCGGCGGAGGAGGAGGCCGGCGGGAGCGGCTGTGGCGGGGAGAGCCCAGCGGCGGAGGAGGTCGGCGGGAGCGGCTGCGGCCCAGCGGCGGAATCGGGATGCGGCTGCGGCCCAGCAGCAGAAACATGCACGGGGGATGCAAAGGGCTCTGGGGCCTGAACTAAGGCTGGCTCTGGGGATGCCGTCTTGGCCAGACGGGGCTCAGGGACCAAAGCCAAAACAAAAACGGGCTCTACGGCAGACGAAACAAACGCCTCAGGGGGCGGCGTCAAAACGGAAAACGCCTCGGGGGGCGGCGGCAAAACAAAAAAACGCCTCGGGGGGCGGCGGCAAAACAGAAAACCCCTCGGGGGCGGCAAAACAGAAAACGCCTCGGGGGGCGGCGGCAAAACAGAAGGCGCGAGGGCCATATCGGACACAGAAGGCGCGAGGGGAGAGGCCCTCCCGGTACCGGGACGAGGAACTGTCGTCCTGCCCCTTGAACCGCGTTTACCCATGGGGGATCGTCTGATGGCTATTCGGGTCGCCCAGTACGGCGACTGTTCCAGGTCCTGCAGGGCTGAAGCAGGGTGACTGCTGGCCGACCCGACTTTAACGGGAGGGACCGGACCAACCCACAGGCAACCGACCCTAATGCTAGCCAGCTGGAGTGCAGGGCTTGGCTGTGAGCCAGCAGCCTGGGGTGCAGGCCAGGACTGGGGGCTAGCAGGCCCACTGCTAGCTCTCTGGGGCACGGGACATGGCTTGGGGCTAGCAGGCCCACTGCTAGCTACCAGGGGCACGGGACATGGCTTGGGGCTAGCAGGGCATAGCTGGGAGCTAGCGCACCTATCACTAGCTACCGTGGGTGCTGGGCATGGCTGGGAGCTAGCAAACCTATCGCTAGCTACCTCGGGTGCTGGGCATGGCTGGGAGCTAGCAACCCTCTCACTAGCTACCGTGGGTGCTGGGCATGGCTGGGAGCTAGCGGCCCTACCGTTAGCCACCTGGGGGCTGGGAACAGTCAGCAGGACTCTCCTCAGCCTGGCCAGCGCTACCTGCATGCGGACGACCTTGGGGACCCGTCGGAGCTCAGGCCTGTTGGACAGGGTACGGTCCATGAGGGCTATGGCCGCCAGTCGACGCTCCGGGTCCGTGGTGGCGTAACAGACATCACACAAGACCTGAAGGGTGGGTCTCACCTGGTCGAGCACCCGTAGAATGGATGTGTCTGCTGGGTCCATGATGTGGTCGGATTATTCTGTCACGTCTGGGGGTGGTAGTGAGGACCCAAATGCAGACACGCAGGTATTCACGGAGAGGGGTTTATTGCTCACAGGCAGGAAAACAAAAACAGGGCTGACATCAAACAGGGCAGGGACACGTAACAGCAAACAGCAAACAATCCGACAAACACTACAGAACACATTATGGCTTAAATACAAGGTGACAAGACAGACAACTTGTGGCAGGTGAAATCAATAACACTCAACGAGGGCAAGACTATGAACACAGGGGAAACACGGGCTGGAACACAGGAGAAGCACAAGGAAGGGAACACGGGTGAAACACAAGGAAGGGAACACAAGGAAGGGAACACAAAAGAGGGAACACAGGGGAGGCGGACCGCAGGACATGACAAAATGAGGCGTTTGGAACGGCTTAATGACCAAAGTTGTCAAGGTCAGGGTCAGACGTGTTGGATAATCACACACAAAATTGTGTATTTTAACTCCTCGTGGGTGATTTCCTGAGCTATATAAGCTAGTTTATTTCTAGTATTTCATACTGTGGTGAATAACATGTTGACGGTACCTGGTTATTGTGGCGACAATTTAACATGAACCAAACATCACCATGCGATGTTAAGACATAATCCATAGCAAGAAACCTCCTACCACTAGCTACCAAACTGATGACAGTGGTGTCTATCTAATACTGTAAGTAGACGTTAAATAGAATTTAGAAACCTGTCAATTTCAAACTAAATTCATAAACACGTAGGCTACTAAATAATTACTGTACATACATTAATATGTTCAACATAGCACAACCATGTTGTATCATAAATAATGTCAAGAAAGCTCAGCATTTAGATACTGTATGTCAACATTTTTATGAACAGTTGACTCCGACTGAGGTTTAACCACCATTTCAAAACATGCTTGCCTTGAATGTCATCTGACTAACCAACCCTGATTGGTCCACCAGCAGGGTGGCTGTGAGAACACTAATGCGAATAGGATTTCCAGACTGTAATCTCAGCAAAATAAACTGAGCTGAGAGCAATAGTCGGGCGGAGCCAGGCTATGCTTTACCTAAAATATCCTACAAACTTATGCGCAAGGTTGCTGGATTTGGTTGCCAAACCTTGGACAAAAGGTTAGAGGGCATGGTAATGTTTCAAATTAGACTGTACTACTTTCAATGAGGGTATACATCTGTTGGGTCTGTTCAAATGGGCATCATATTTTGTGTTTCCTTGGGTTATATTCATCATATTGTATTCTGTAGTCGGATGTAAAACCATTTAGTGTGTCTAATGTGTAAACATGGAGGCGATGTGGACAAATAGCTAGCCATGTCAGATGTGAGAGTGGTGCTGGGGCACTCAGCATGCCCTTACCATGTGCAGCAGGGTCCTGTTGTCACGTAAGGAGCCCACCATCCCCACCACGGAGACCGTAAACATCACCAGGCCCAGGAGGATGAGCACCACGGCAGGGGCCAGGAACACACCCTCCAGGGTGCGGTTCTTCTGCCGCTCCACCTCGGCATACACGCCCACACACAGCACGCACAGACCCATCAGCTAGGGGACAGGAGGGGTGCAGAGGGGGATTTCATCACTTCATCATGTGATACAGGACTGTACTGTACGCTTTAGAAAGGTGCTGTTTGGAACCGCAACCCTGCTAAATAACTGCTTCACATGTAATAGCAATGTAATACTCAATTAAACATTGGAAAATGTACGCAGTATTTTATTTTATGCAATGAAACTGAAAACTAAATCTTGTCTGAACTCTTATCGTGGAGCCTTTGCAACCACTGATTTAAGGAGCAGCCACTGTCTCAAAATAACCTCTGCAACAGAACCACAGCTGTCTGAGTGTTAAGAGCGTGTAACTTTATTTGACACTAATTCCAAAGCTTACTGGACGTGAGGGGATAATGATTTTGACAACCAACACAACACAAAATACAACTCAATTGTTTAATGCTTTGCTATAGTTGTGAAAATACTGAGCTAACCAATTTGCCAGTCAGAGGATCTATAATATGCTCTGGCTGGACTAATAATGAGCTTTGTGTATGTACAGTTTCATAACCTATGTGGTTTACTAATTACAATTAGTAATTTTAACACAGGTGTTCCTAAACGTTTACGCCCCCGACCCATAACCAAATAGGCCTGTCCAGAGTCAAGCATAACGACAACACAAAAGAACACAGCAGCCAAACAACCATCATATTATTTTATAGTGATGTAATACAGGCTAGTAGCAAAATTGATCAGTCAATGTAATCTCCATCTTTAGCACCGAGTAAACATACAGTTAAACTACAGTAGGAACAGCAGATGTACTGTGATGTCTCTGTTGCTACACTATGCTATTTCTGATAGTTAAAAAAAAAAAAAAGATTTCTGGAAACAATCTTGTGACCCTTATTTTTAGTGCTACTGATTTAGTACATGCTTCCATCCAAAGTAACTTGACAACAAGTAAGATGACAAGTAGCGAATATTTTGTTTGAGCATGCTGGGCAGGGTGGGGATATAGCACAACACCTTTAGTATGGGTTAACTGCCCCACTCTTTGGTTGGTTTAACTGGATTTTGTACAATATAACACATAAATGGTGTTGTCCTTAGACCCATCTTATACCCATCGATATAGCCATGAACAAAGACATATGACGTAGTTCAGCATTTTGGGATCAATAAACAGACCAATGCTATGCATTTATCGGCATATAGATTTAAGAGAACTCTCTTGCATTTATTTTCTCTCTGCATAATCATACTGTGTGGCCTGGAATACTTGTACACTTGTGCAACAGACCGCAATGATACATGGAAGGGGTTGATAATCGGTGGTAAATTAGCTTGTGGAATAGAGAAGATGTGTCGTAACTTGTCATGACCAGACTAAACCCAATCTACAGTTTTAATTAGGATCTTAAAGGGAAAATGCTCAATTATTTTGTTGTTAGAGAAACAACACTGCTGGCCAGTGGCAACACTGAGCTCACTGTTACATAGTAGAAATAACAAATCACTTTGCTGAATCATGTCATTTCATTCAGTACAAAGACGCATTCAGTTCATTCATTGGTTGGTTAATATCTGTGTCTGTGGCACAATTTAAACAGCATATTCAGGGCAGGCCACAGCTCATTGCAGTTCCATGGTGTCTGCACCAAAACATCAAGCTTTCCATCACCAGTACTACACACTGAGAAATAAAGGTTGTTTGCCTACATGAACATGTTCTTTTCCATATGGAAATGTTGGCAGACAAGCTGGTGCACAGTCGAGTCAGCTTGTGTTTAGGAGAGTTTACGAGAGCTGCGTGGGGAAGATGGTCTAGTGGGTGTTCCTCTCACACCCGGAATATCAGTGTTTTGAGTCACACCTTGAGCAATATTTGTACTCATTGTAAGTCATGTGATTTAACATTTATTAGAGGATGTTGCCAAGTTAGTATACATAAACTGTATCCATTCATTGATTTTACATGGTGCATAATAGTTAATGGACACAACTACATGTATTGAGTCCAGAATGTTCTATTTGTTCTGTGAATGGATGCTAGTAGCTAGCATGTTGACTATAGCCATTAGTAATGTTTTCTTTCAGTACATAATATCACATTGACTGTAACAAAAACTTTTTCCATAGTGGAGTTGCTTAGTCTGTGATTCATTTGTGGTTTTGTATGTGCACATACACCCACACAAGGTATATTTCACCAGGAATTAACATCCAAATTACAAGTCAGTTGTCTATGACCGTATTCTAGAACCATAACTGTCTTGTAAAAATTGCTATATCATTATTGTTATATTGTAATATTATTGCAAATAATAATAATATATTAGCAAAATTACCCTAAGTGGTTTAGTGCAGATAAATTGACTCATACAATTGACATAATAGCTCTGGAGTTAATGCATTGGCAACTCAGGGTTTCAAGAGCGCATCACCCCATAACATGATAGACAACAAATTTAAGCAGTTGCTATCCACCTAAGCATTAATTAGGCAGCTATGTTTAGGCCTTCCGCTACTGTTGCAAATAAAAGGCAAGGACAGAGCCAGGTGCCTACCGTATTGATTGTTTATTAGTCGCAGGGGCTCTCTGCCTTAATAGTAGGGGCTAGGCTACTTCAATTCACTGTTCACAACATAAAGTATTGGAATTTGGCTTTGATCCAGAGTTCAATATCAGCCTTCTTAGTTTCTTTCTTGCAATACTGATGATGGAAAACTGAGTAATATACCTATTAAGTGGATCCAATAGCATTGTGCAGATGGAAAAACCTGATACAGCAATACAGCTACTGTGTCAGCAGTATCTGTAGGATGCTAAGGAAAGCTTACTAACTAGAACAAAAAGATTGTGAAGAAGTGCCTCTGAGCATCATACAATGTAATTACTCAAAATACAATGTTAAACTGCAGTTAACAAGGTGAACAGGAGACAGCAAAAACTGCTTTAATGAAATTAACATATAGGCCAAGTGCCAACGCAGTATATTGTCCATATTTAGCCAGGCCACTATGCACTAAATAACTACAGTATAGGCAGAAATGGTGGAAGGGGAAAGTGTATGAGAGAGAGGGTTGAAGCTCTGAGTCTAATTTGACATTTACTGTAGGAGTCATATTCAATAACAGCTTTAGGCTTCATCTGTTTGGCAAGCAGGCAGAGTGGAGAGGAGAGGGAAGCAAAGCAAGTAGTAGTAGAACTGGTTCATGACAATAGTGTAGCTAAGGGGTGAGCACAAGGACAGCATAAAGGGCATGCAGGCCCGTCTGTAAGGTGTGCTTAAAATTGTAAACAATATGGATGATGGACCAATATGGCACACATTCATCAATACCTTAAAGTTCCGATATGCTCTGATACTCTAAATGTAGGCTAGGGGTGCCCTGATTCCGTGATGTGGTCAACTGTAGTATGTGTGCTCCTACTGACTGAATTCACCAGATGCATCATTTATTATGCCATTAAAAAGACAACACAACCCATTTATTACCTGATAAATTTAATATGCTTCTGCAATGAAAATAGTGTAGTAGCTTAGACCTGTTATTTCTAAACTACTGAATGGCAGAGTAAAATTGGGATGAGCATGACATGTTGCAAAATTCAACAAAACTGGCCAATATAATGAGCCTACCGGTATGCAAATAGGCCACTCATCATCAAAGAGGGTTAATTATGCTACATTGCATCCCTGCATCCACCCATAACACTACCAGTATAATTATAATAATTCGTTATTTTTGACTGATGGACAATATGTTTTTCTGTGGACTAGCATTCATTCCCCACGTACGGTACCCTACCCATCCCTAATAGCATCCAACGCCCTGCACCACCGCTTGCCTTGTTGGCCAGCAGAAACTAGCTCATGGGATTGCATTCCATCTAAATCATATATGTGTATATCTTTATAGAAGATATTTCTTGTGTGTTTGATTGAAATATTGAAATCATGTTAATGATAGACTAAGTGGCATAACGCTTACAATATGGGTGGCTAACAATATGCTTACTGGTGTTCTGTGCTGGAGAAAGAGATGGACCTTACATCACTGCTAATCGTAAATACTGTTAACTGTTAATGAAGAAGCAAGATACTTACCGAGAAGAGCATTGAGTAGACATTTAATGTAAATTTGATGAAATAGTAAAAATGGTTCGTTTTCCTCAGCTCTGAATACGAGGGCATGGCTGCTAACGTGTGCTAGCCAAATAGCCACCTGGCTCTGATTAGCTGCACTGTATCTTAATAATCTAATAAATAAAACTGGTTCTTGTAAAGGTTATTTTTTATATATATTATGAATTAACAGGTGTAGTAGCTGTCATTGCTCCCATTCCATTGTGTATACGGTAACGTCACGAACGCGTTCACTTCCGTGCTGCTGACAGTCCACGCACGCTTTGTTTTGACTACATTCTTAAAGCAACATTGCACACAATGTTGAGTCACAGTGGTCAGTCTTGGTGACAGCTTTGACATTAGCACAAAACAACATGATTTGTCAAAGTGCACAGCTAATGCCAGCTCTTCAGTTCTAGTAACACACATCATCAATTGTTTAGTTTGTTTGACTATTGTTGGAAGCATAATAAATGACATCACTTTTTTTTAGATGCAAATCTGGGAAGTCTATACGAAATGCTTATGAGCTAATGTATAATTTCTTCTTTAATGTATCCCACAGTGCGACATTATCTGATTCTTAGTTTGATGGTCCTATCATTCAAAGGAAAGGGGACAGATTTAGCATATGTGAACATTGCATGACCCGTACTTTATGGCAAATTACAGAAAATAGATTAAACTGATCTCTTGTGTGCATAAATATACACATATCTTCTAATTTTATACGATTTTACAGAAACTCATAGACAAAATTTAATCAAAATGCATATGATGACCCATTCCTCAAAGGAGCAGTGGGCAGGCACTGTGCAGCGCCAGGGGACCAACTCCTGATTGGAGCCAGTGTCACTGGTCAATGGTACTGAATGGAGAGTGAACCTAATATAACTTTTTTGATAGTGATCACCCAGAGGAAACCCACACAGAACATGCAAACTCCACACAGAAAGGCCAGGAACAGGGTTCGAACCCGGGACTATCTTGCTGTGAGGACACGGGCCTATCCACTTGTTCACCCTCCATTAGCACCACACATTTATCATAAATTACAACTGATTTAACCTGGGTACAATATGTGATCTTAGAGATTTGTGACACATCATTCAGATAAACAATGCATTAGATGACTGAAAAAAGATACAAATAAACTTCAAGGAACTCCAAAGTCATGCTTCAAGATATGTTTTCAGTATGTTTTCATACTATGAGTTACTAAACTCAGAGTAAGAGAAGTGTATGTACTCTCAAGTATTTCATATTGATTAATTAAAGTCAATATTGCACTGAATATTCAGGAGTATAAGGTAACGGTAAAGGTAAAGATGCTTTAATTATCACATACATACATGGAGATAAATTTGTTCTCTGCATTTAACCCATCCCTCAAGGGAGCAGTGGGCAGCCACTGTGCAGCGCCCGGGTACCTGGGCGCCGCATACCCGGGAAGTATGTGAACAGTTAACACTTTCAATGATGCCTGTAAAGGGCAGACTTTACTCTGCATTTGTATTATACTGTAACATAACAGCATTTCTCATAATAGTGACATAAATGTACATACAATGACATATATCAATCCACTACAAAGTAATCCAAGGAACATTTTTCTCCGACAAATGTACTGTATGCCATATGCAAAAGCATCAATTCATTTAATTTCCAATATTGGTGTTTCTAAAACACTCTTAACATCTATAGGGACCAGACTCCCGAAGCACATATGGTAACGGTAATATAATCTAATAATGTAAAGTATTATTAGTAAGTATCATGAAGTAGCCTCAGTTAGGCTGATGATATGAAATATATCCATCCATCCATCTTCTCCCGCTTATCCGGAGTCGGGTTGTGGGGGCAGCAGCTTCAGCAAGGGACCCCAAACTTCCCTTTCCCGAGCCACATCAGCATGCTCTGACCGGGGGATCCCAAGACGTTCCCAGGCCAGTGTGGAGATTTAGTCTCTCAACCTGGTCCTAGGTCTTCCCCGAGGCCTCCTCCCAGCTGGACGTGCCTGGAACACCTCCCAAGGGAGGCGCCCAGGA
>JAODUK010001132.1:0-36448 GCA_027564635.1 Typhlichthys eigenmanni | reverse complement strand
GGTCCCCTGCTGGAGCTGCTGCCCCCGCGACCCGACTCTGGATAAGCGGATGAGGATGGATGGATGGATGGATGGATGGATTGGTAAAGTATGTCTTTCCTACCAGAGAATATGGTGATCTTGAACTGATAAATCATGTAAAACTCAATTAGTTTAGTCCCCCCCTCCCGAAAAAAATAAAAAATAAAACAAAAATCCCACCAACATAAAATCTATGTTGATAAATCCTAATTTATAAAATTATGTAGGTTCCATAGCCAACAACAGAAGACCATGTTGATATTTGGCCTGAAAGGTGCATGCAATAGATGTAAAGTAAACCACTACATAGTGTAATAGTAAAATATATACAGTGTCTGTACATTTAACCATTTAGCATGAACAGCATTATCTAGTTCTCTGACCACACATGAAAAATGCAATGTCTGTCTGTGTTGACAGCAGAATAAATCCTATAAAATGAAGTCTAGAATCCATAGCTCCATTAAAGTGCTTCAGGCTTTGCTTATTTAGTATGTTTGATGGATTGAAAAAGAGCTCATGGAGTTTATATGAGAAATCTCTTACAGATAGGCGCCTCATTAGGATATCTGTAGAAAGGGGAAATAACATCTTTTTTTGAGGGTAGGAGCTCTTACAGTTGAGTGGCCCTACGAAGCACCCCCCAAGAGAACCCACAAAGAGGAAAAAAGAACAGGCAATTTCATAGAGGAAAATGTCAAAACCAAAAGAAATAAGTTAAAAGCTAGCCATGCAAAATGACAAAATCGGTGCAAACCCCTAGCACAATCATTTTCACTGAAAAAAATGTTTTGGCCCCTTATGCCAGTTATGTGGTGCTACAACTTTTGCATTTCCATCATAAGAAGGTAATTATATCCTGTATATAAATGTCGTCGTCTAAGACGACATATAATCAAAATCAAAATGTCAGCTATGTCAGTGGTTCCCTTTTCAAAATGTTCCATTCTCAAGCAAAGTGTGAGGGCATGTACGGTCTGGCTGGCTATACAGCTGGACCTAGAGATATAGATAGGACACCCAGTAGACCAGGTTGAAGAGACCGAACGCCGTCGGGAAGAAGATGCGGGCGTACGAGTCTATCTTGGCAACGCGGATGTGCAACCGACCGTGCCGCCAAGCTCCGGAGCGGCAGTCTTCGAAGCAGCAGAAGAAGCTGGTGCAGTCCTTTCCGTCCAGACACTCGTAGCCATACTCCTCGTCCCTCTCCTGCATGTGCGTGGCGTTGTTCATCTGGATGGCCGTGGCCGAGCGTGGACGGATGTCTACCGTGGGTGTCTGCTTTTGAACAGGGGTGAATGAAGACTCGGTTAGCGAACAGAGCTAAGGCTTTATCGCAACAAACAGGGGACCTCGCTGAATCCTCGTTTTGCTTTGGATTTGTCCTGCTGTCATGAGTCGGCAAAATACAGTACAATTTGCACCTTACAATTGACAATGTTCCCTTTTAAAGGAAATGTCATGGAAATGCAAATAGGCCCATAACTATCCCCTGTGGTGGTATTTAGTCAGGCAACAGACAACAAGGGCCCCCATTGAACCCACCATGCAAATTACACCTTTGTTCAATGCTGAGATGCAGCTACCTAAAATACATGGATATATATTTGTTACAGATTATTTTTGTTCTTCATTAAGAAAACATATTATGCTAGTGCTGGGCAATTTCACTTCAAGCAATAATCCTTGATGAATTCTTAATAAGTAAACAACATAACATATAAACAATAATAAAAATATGATACATCTACAGTATTATGCTCTGTAAAAGGATTTACTTTGCAATTCAAACTAGGTGTACTTGCGTTGCATACAACTTCACACTTGACCTTCACCTAATCCTAAAATGAGTAAATCTCAAAGTGACACAACATTTTTATAATTTGTATTATTCATTATTTGTTATTTGTATAATGTATTTACTACTACTCCTAGTACTACTACTACTACTAATAATAGTACTTTCATGTTATATACTGAATATATGAGCGTGTGCATGGCTTCATAAACATTGCGAATGATGGTCCTTACAAAAGTTGCTAACCTGCTGAGAATGTTGGAAAACACACAGTAGAAGATGCTGGATGGACAACATCAAACCTAACAAGACTATCCCTCACCTTCGAACAATACATCAAAACTTCAACACATTCTTCATAATGCAGTTTTGGTCTAAAATACGGAGATCTTCAGTGTTAATAAAACCATGTCTGCAAAGACAAAGGACGATACCCAACAATGTATACACATCATCAACACCAAGCATTTACAAATCCATGTGAACTTCGTGAGTCATTTCGATACAAAGACAGTGGTCAAACAAAGACGGTCAATTATAACCAAAACTTACATTTTATCATGCAACATTTTGATGTTCAGGCATAGGCTACTTGAGGCTTGATTCAGAGTCATCTTGCAAAGATTCCAGACTTGACAGAGACTCCAGCACAACTTTCATAATGCATTCAGCATTCTAGTAAATTATATACTAATTACTGTACTTAGTTGGATTATTCCTTTCCTATTCTGCTGCTGCAAAACACTACTATGAGAACAATAGAGTAGCAAATAGCTGACCACAGCACCTATAGGCCTGGTTGTTTTATATGCACAATGGCACATTGTATATTACATCATTTTCTTAGCCTATGGGTGTATTGAAAGAAAGAAAATAGAGCAGGAAGTTACTTCTGGGCTGTAAGCATTTGTGTGCGGATATAGCACAGCCGCCCATCTGTCATGTAACTAAAGGGTAAAATAAACGTCCTTTTCAAGCTCTGCTTACTACTGGAGAGCATAGACCTTTCATTTGTGTAGGGTGGTAAAACAGCAATGTGATATCAGCATGTCTTTGGCTCTTGTCATTCTAAAAGGAGGCAATTAGTATTCAAATAGCGTGTTTCATTTGGCTTTTATCTCAAAACGCCATGCCACCTTGGCACAAATTGGAATCCCTAGCTCTGTAGAAGATTAACTGCAGTCCCCTCTTGGCATAAGTCATCGTTTTCCCTGACCTTGCAAATAAACCACAGTGTCAACCTCAACGTTTATAAACACATTGTTCCTTTGGCATACCCCGAAAGGACAACTTCAAGGAATTTTATATCACTTCTTTCATTTCAACGATTGAAAAGCCACTTGTTGCGCTAGAACCATTCGGAGGACAATAATATCAATTTCAAGTTTGGAATTTGAAATTAAAAGCTTAATTCAAATAATCTTAAAATTTGCCCAGCACTAGTGTAGCACTAGGTAAGTTGTGTGTACTTGTTGAAAGTGATGCGTAAAAATTAACAGAAATTTTTTTTTTTTTTTTTTTTTTTTTTTTTTTCTCATTGAAGCTAATGATTATCCAAGATGGTTAATGTGAGTCAGTTCTCACAGGATACAGACTACACCGGTGGAAATGCAGTGGAAGCATAAGCATACATATAGTCCTACGGCACGCATGGCCTGTACAGGCGTGGCTTTGCCAGTGTCAGCAGAAACAACAACAAGGCAGTGGCATAGGTGACGTTAACTGGCTGAAAGTAGACAACCTCTTAATGCAAATGCATGGAAACACTCTAGATCATTGCTAAACGATCCCTCCAGCGCGACTGTCTATGATGTTTAACGATTTTGTTGAAAACAGTGTTTCCACATATTACAGGTGCTATTTTACTTAATGTAAAAGAAAATAGTTTTAAAACCAACCGTGCATTCAGTCACATACAACCACAAATTTCAGCCGCTAATCATCCCTTTAATAAATATTTACATTTCAACAGTATTTGTATGATTTGTTTGATGTGCGAGCTTTTATTTAACTACAGTATTTGCTATGCAATCGTGCGCAAATCTGTTGAACGTACTCGCGGATGTGAATTCAATTTCACAGCGCAGCGGTTGTCTTTTTCAGTCTGTTAAGGTCAGCTGACTATGTAGCGTGACATTCAGAAAGCCCAACAAACACATAGGTCAAGGTTCACTGGCAGGAAAGGAAAAAAAAAAAGAAGCCACTGCTATCGTTCATCGTAAGGGTGCGGCCAGTGTAACAGGACAGAGGGAGCCACAGTAAAAGCATGTCCTGTGCTAATGCCTTGCTCCTGACAAGATATGTAAGAAGTCCATTTATTTTTGAATTTTTAATTGAATTAAGTACATATGGCTGGCTGCCTCTGCACTGTGCACTACAGGACGACCATGTGCAATTTAGTCTCAGATGCGTACATGGTGGCTGATGTGTTAGAACGGTGAGTATAATAGGATACGTAGATAAACCGGTAACATAAAGAGCCGTCTATTGTATCTAAATTAAGAAGATATGTACAATGCTGTGGGGCTCAAAGAGCCACAATACAACAGACACATGCAGTTATTAGAGGGAATCTCAGACACAGGCAATATACCTTTGAGGAAAAGAGCCGGAGGAGCTATTGTCCATACAGGAAACAAAGAGAATGTGGAATTGAAAGAGAGTCACACAAAACAAGGAAGGAATCAATGTAGGAAAACAAAGAAAATAAAGAAAGGCAAGAGAATGTCAAAAATAACAGTGGCATATACTGTCTAACGTAAATGGGGAGAAATACCATTCAGAGACATATTACATACAAACACAGAGGAATGATGCATGACACAATATATCTGACATGCACTTAAACAATGATCACCTTATTTGAGTTAAACTGGTGATTTATAAAACATCTAACAAAGGTTAAATAGCTATATGTAGATATTTAGCAGAATTATTGTATTGGCATTTGTGTTCATGCATTAGGCCCCAGAATATCTTCCCTGATAGTACCTCAAAGTTTGCATTTTTAGAAAAATATAACTAAATTGAACTTCAAAAATAGTTTGACACGGTTTTAAACTGCTTCTAGGATGTCATACAGGTATTTCTTCATATTTCAAACTATTCACGAAGATCAAAAGCTGCCTTTCCTTGCACCTTGGCCGATCACACCAACCCAGTCCATCCCGTCACTTCATTATTCATTCATTAATTCATCTAGTCAGTTCCTATAGCAACACCTTACTTGGAGAGATTAAATCTATGATCACTTACAGTAAGTGCTGTAATAGAGAATAGGGAATAGTCCATCAAAAATAACCTTGTTTGAGAATAAATATACGTAGTACATATTTATTCCACTTGCTTCCTATATGTTTTGCTATAATAAATAAAGAATATCAATATGCTGTTTCAGCTGCGCTTCACATAATTAGAATATCTGCCCCTATATTTAGAGACAGCAACAACCAAACTCCTGCTCCAATGAAAGCCTAGCATGGCTGAGACCACTATGATGGACCATAGTCACATGACGTTATTACTGTGATAACAGAAGTGTGGATTAAGGACAGGTCTGAGCTGACAGCACATGACCAGGAGGCCACACTGTAGCCAAGCTCCCTCAGGATAACTGACTACTACTAGTGCGATAGCTCTCTCTGGGGCTTATCCCTATTCTGTAATGCACTGGCAGAGACGGAGATTGAGGGAGAAAGAGATGGAGCATGGGGCACATTTAAATACATAGTGCAGCTGTGTGGAATTGCAATCCTTGACCCTTCACCTAAATACTGCACACAGCGTACAATATGCTAGGCTACAAGAGGCTAGATTGGAAGGTCATAATCACAATAAGATGCTGTGTTTGTTTTTTAAACCAGAGATAGCCCATAACCCATAACCGTCAAAAATGACAACATCTAAATGTGCGATTCGTTTCGGTGCTCACCGGATTTTTCTTCTTCTTGTCCTTTTTTGCGCTGGGCTTCCTGTTGCTGACAAAGTAGTGCAGGGTGCCGTACTCTATGAGCGCGGCAAAGACGAAGATGAAGCAGACGGAAACAAAGAGGTCCATAGCGGTGACGTAGGAGACTTTCGGGAGCGACTTTCTCGCTATGGTACTCAGTGTGGTCATGGTCAGTACAGTGGTGATGCCTGGCAACAAGCGGAGAAGACATAGCAACACAACATTAATAGTCAACTGTTATGTATACAAGCCAGCCTATGCTATCTCTTAACATCATGGTTCAATCACATACATCACTACACCAACCACCAGGCACCATAATGCTAAAAGTATGAAAATGAGTGAATTAGCGTAAGCCAAAGCAAAGATCATTAAAATGTACGTAGCTAGCAACGTTCTATTTATTTCCATGTTGTTCCTTTTGTTATTACTTTGGATAGCGTCAAGATAGATATTAAACACATATAGTCTCTTTGTCGACAATTGACGTTAAACACACCCGTTTGTCATTTTTAATGGTATCTCCCAGTCTACTTGATCTGCTACTTCTTAACACTGTTGTTTACATTGTTTTAATTGTATTGTTATTCACAGAACAATATACATTAAATGGACAAGTCATGGATCAGTTTCATTTCAAACACTCAGTAGTTAAATGGTGGGCATCCATGACGGAGACACGCTTTGCCCTTCCTCTATGCTGGCCATTCTTTTACATTGAGCTGTCTTCCAACCCTACAGTACAGTATGCTGACATACTACGTCTCCACATGTGCCATCTGGTCATATCTCTCTCTCTCTCTCCTTCTCTCCCGGCGGTGAGGAAGCGCTTTACAAAGCGCGCTGATACAACAGCATTAACACGCTAACAACGCAGGACGTTGCTCATCAGGCGAGCAACCAACTGAGCCGCCATCCCTCTGCATCTAACAGACTAACAGACCACAAGGGGACCTAAGCTGTCAGATAGGAAATAGGCAGTGCCTTTTTGACGTTGCTCACGTTGAGCGATTTTTATACTTTCCTCGGCGGCGTTGGAAGGATTAAGAGTTATGTCATCGCTACAAAATCCCTTTTTCCTAGCCAACTGGCTTGAGTGTTCCTCCCCCGCTATCTTTTCTCTGAGCAAATTAAGTTATTTGGCTCGCGGTACAACATTTGGCAGGTAATTAATAGCGTGGGCATGTTTATGGAAAATGGCTCTGTGAAGAGTCAGGCACATATTTTAACTAGAGACAAAGCCGCCTCGTGACTAATAATAACTGTCCATGTAAGGGCTGCGGTACGCCTCGTGACGGATGTAGGCGCGACGCGGGTAAACGCGGCAGAAGAGACCATCCTTGCTTTTACATTCAGCGATGCCCACTAATGATCTCACCAGCAGGATATGAGGTCACGGTGTGGAGCCTTAAGGGCCCTCTGAGATGCTGACTAAGGAATATTTAACAGCATCCCTTTAGGATACTAAGGACAAGTTAAAAACATGACACATTTCCTTGAAATCCACACATGAAAAAATAAAAAACCTTTTCCTTTTTGATGCACAACCCTTCCTGATTGCGTGTGTCTGTGCGTGTGTGTGTGTGTGTGTGTGTGTGTGTCTGTGGCCACCTGTCTATACATTGCTGAGGCATCATCTCTGCTGTATTGCATAATTAATGCCTCATTAACGCATGCATAAAAAACATATGTGCCCGGAGAGGCCCTGCTAATCAAGATGGACTAGATTGCTCTGCAGCCATCCTCTCTGAGGAGCAACTCGGGGGGGAGGATGGGACAAATAACAGAAGTAAAGGGAAAACAACACAGTTTGACCACAAGGGCCTGCTTGTCTGTTTGGAGCGGATGGGGAGTCATTATGGAACGGTTGCACAGTGAATCTCCCCTCAGCATTTGTGTATGCTTGGTGGGCTATCGTGGATGAATAATACAATTAAAGGGGGTGAGAGGTTTCTCTCACATGCTTGCTCAGCGATTATAAAAGCAAAGGGGTCGGGGAAGACAGAGTAAATACTGTAGTATACTGCAAAGAAGTAAACACAATTTGTGGTTCTTAGTGTTTATACTGTGAACTTGAAGACATTGTGTTGAGGCTAAAATTAGTTTCTAGTGCCAGCGCTGGTTAGTGAGAGATGAAAACAAACTCTCTGCAGGATGGGGTCAAAACAACTCTCACATCAAGGAGATGCTCTTTGCAAGCGTACCTAAGGATGTTCTAGCCGGAACGGCGTCTTTGTTGATCCAAAAGGAGACCCAGGAGAGGACAACGATCAGTGTGCAGGGGATGTAGGTCTGTATGGTGAAGTAGCCCATTCTCCTGCTCAGGTCAAAAAAGACCGTCAGAACCACGTAGTCTCCTGGAGAAAGAGGGAAGGAAAGGAGAGGGAATGTACAGTACAAAGATCACTTTCAGAGACAGCAAAGGACTGTATGATGATGACACTGATCAAATATATAGAACAACTGTAGACTAGAGAATGCCCGAGGAATGTAAACATAGCATCTAAATGATGTACCCAACTTGTATTGTTACTGTCTGAATATCAATAAAAGAACAACAGGTCACCGGGCTGGATTCAGGATAGCATGCCAATAGTTAGCAAGCGCTTCATCACAACACAGCCGTCCGGTTAGCAGCTATCCCTATTCTGACCCCCTGACTGTGGCAAACGTTAGGCAGCAAGAGGTTGATGTTAGCCATGATCACACTGAGTCAACCCTGACTATCTGCTGCTGATGAATCCTGTGTAGTAGTACAGATGTATGCACACACACACACAAGGTCTGTCTTAATTAAATGATGCTGGAGTGTTCGGACAAATGCCAACAATGCTGTGTTCTGCAGTCTGCACATCTGCCTGTGTGTGGGGTCTGTGGGTTTAATGGCCTCAGCTCAGTGTGTGATTGATTTAAATCACACTTAACTCCACCAGTGTCAGAAACCTATTCAAAGCTATGGTTTGTGCCTGTATTTGCAGGACATGCATGCAGTTGGTATCTCAGCAGTTTGTGTGCGGCTGAGTTTTGTGTTTGTAGGCATGCTAAGCCAAGGCAAGAGCTACGAAAGTTGTGGATCATGTGTATGCATGAATTTTTTTTTTTTAAAAATCTAAAAGAAAGTTTATAAAAACTGCAATTCATCAAAACAAACAAACAAACAAAAATGTTACCTGTTTTTCTTGTTTTAAAGGTGTTTAAAGTTAGTTAATGGGTATGCTAATTAGATACAGCCCAGCCAACACTAACTTAAGGCAATTAAATAAGTTAAATGGAGTAATAATATTAAATCACATGAATTTCAGACCTAATAATAAGTACTTAATATCTCATCTATTTGGCTAATTGGAGATACAATTTTGGTTGCTTAATATGCTTGATGAGATCTAAGAATCTGTTTCAGTAAGTGAGTAATTATAAGACAAGCATTTAAAGGAGTCCATATACAAAAATTGACTGTTCTTAGAAATTATTAAGAAAGTGCATTTAAGCATTTTTTTTAAACATTTGTTGAACCTTAATCTTCAGACATTTTGTAAGAATGTTTTCTTGTGAATCCTGTCCCTGGTATGTTATCTCACACAAACAGATGCAAAACACATTGCTGCACGTAGCGTTTGAACAAACACCAAAGGCAACATCTGCATATTATCTGTTTGTCCTTGATAAAGATAAATATTGCGGGTTGTGAATAAAAATAAAATGACAGAAAGAAAGAAACAGGTTTCTCTGTATCTGTGTCTATATAGTTGTCTGTGAATTGCCTCACTGAGTGTTTGGACCAAAAGGCTACGCAATATGTCCCAGCATGCACCTCTGCACAACAAGCCACTGATAGCTACATTTAATATACAGAGGCTGCTGACATCACTCACATAGCTGTTCATACTGCTACCTGCTGATGCAGGCATGTGAGCAGCATATTGGAGCACACATCACATAATTCTGTTAGGGAGACACATTTATACATTTAGCCTGTTCTCGGGGGGCCCACAGCTCTGTGTTTTGTTTTTATTAACACCACATTAGCAAGAGTCTAAACTTTCCCACCGCCAAACACTTTTGACAGATTAAAATAAATGCCAGTAAATATATTTATTTCAGCTTGGTCAGCAGTGCAACGGCGCTTTACGTTTCCTCACACTCTTAATGATAACAGGCTTTTTGACCGTCAGGGCTCACTAGCCCATTGGCTGGTGTACGACACTCCAGCAGTGTGTCTGATAGCTTGTCTGCCACTTTCATTGTGTGCTGCATTGCTTGCCAGTTATACACTTATAGCAGATGTTACCAACCAGTGCCTTGCCTTGTGACAGACTGATGTATCTGTATCAGTTAACCAGCCATTACAGTTCTATACTAATGTCAGGTCCTTACTAATGACTTCCTGATCCTATGCGAAAACAAAATGTCTTCCAGTTCCCTTTGTTGTTTAAGTGCTGGGTTCAGATTAGGATTGTGTCTCGCCTAGAGCAATTCATTTTTTTCCTCGATGTAAACAACTATTGAACAATCGACAAACATATCAAATTACAGATGCAAGCATTGACTGTACATGCATATTACTTTACTATACGTATGCAATAGGGCAAGCAAAGTCTGGTGTACATTATAGAAATGTTTGATCTTTTGTGTAGTATATACAGTATTTGTGTTTACAAAGCAAAAGCAAATGACATTAATGCCTGCCTTCCCTGCGTTTACACAGATGACAAAGCAACTAGCTTCCGTACATTTTTAATTAAGCAATTAAGCAACAAACAATGATTTGCTTGTTTATTTAATAATTTATTTGGCTTCTCTAAAACAGATAGTCCTGCAACTACCATGATCTGACTGTTGCCAAAACATAAACATTGTCATACACTAACTTGCTACATAGGTCTTCACGTTACCACAGGCCAGCTAATTTATATCATGTAGCCTATGTTGCTCCATCATATATATTCCATTAACCTCTAGCCTCTCTTGTTCACATATCACATTAGTGAGTCAGTCTATTCTTTGATTTATCATGACAGACTCATAAGTTAACTCAAATTGTTTTTGTGTATATATGTCCATGTTTGCGGTGTGTAGTTTATTATTTTTATTTATTTATTTTATGTATTATTAGATATCAATTTAAGTAATTGTTATTAGAACATCCATTAAGTGGAATGATACATTCACAGTTAAAAGTCCCAGTGATTTATACTGTATTAATTGGCACCCATGGAATGCCTCGTGTCCAATCAGATTTACTTGGTCGAGCCAACTGTTGTATAATGGGAGTCAACAATTTATGACGAGACAAGTGGCAGTTGCAAGCCAACAAGGTGGGGCGAAAATAAACTTCATGCAAATCTTGAGCGATGCGACACAGCAACCACCAATGGCAGTGAAGGAAGCGCGACACATGCTTCTGAAACAAAAGACCAATAAGTAACCACACACATCTCACTCGTCTGTCATCCGTGTGAACACGTGGTTAGTGTACATGCAGTCATTTTTGTATTAATGCAACTTACTTTAGACTGTGATGTATAAACCTCACTTGCAAATGTGAGGACGAGAGAGGCATAAATACCATGGTATTTCATGTAATATAATGGAAATATAATCTGAATTACAGCCCCAACAAAGTGACCTCTACACCTCCAAATGGTCAGATTCAGAACTCTACCAACTACCCTGTTTGCTCCAGGCTAAATCCAAGCTAACCTAATTCTGAACCCAATTATGTCCGACCTTGCTATTGCTTTCAGCAATTAGCTAATGGGGTGGTTGACCCTTAAACAGCAATTCAAAAGTTGAACTTTACCAGGAATAATAGGTTAATGGGCTAGCTACCCCTGGCAAATCAAACTGCTCAATTTATAGCTGAGAAGTCAAATTGGATCACCAAAGAGTCAGTTTAATTACGTACAATGAAGGGAAGATCATGGTAAATGGTGACATATGTTTGATACCATGTTTAATACACATTAATAAAAGTGTGTATTCTGAATGGCACCTCTATTACAGAAAACTGTTTTATGTTGGAAGACAATGATTTTGTTTTGTGATTAAAATGTTAATAGTAAGACAATAATCATGAATTTAAGTTTTAACAATGTAGTCCAACATAACACAAAAGCAGTATTCACAATATAGTCCTACATAACACAAAACATATACACAAAAGCAGTCAAAAAAGTTCATTAGGGTGCAGCCCTCCAGGACCAAAGTTGAATAGCCCTGGTAGTGTGTACTGTATACATTTGTGCTTTGCCATAACCATTTTTAGCAATATCTAAACAAAATGCAATCCTTGTTGTGCTTTCCTTAGGACCACGGTAGCCGTAGCCTACCGGTACTACTGTAAATTTTAGAGAGAGTGCGATTGCTGCACCTAAAATATCATGACAGCTGAATCAGACAATTATAAATTAATTTATTTTCATTAGCTAACATGTGTTTTGTAGCCTATTAGCCATTTGATTAAACTGTAAAGCAGACATCTTTTCTGCTTGTTTAGCCTATATGTTGCTATCTCGGGGGTATGTAGGGTAGTGGTATTGCAACACTAGTGATGTGACAAGGAAAACTAAAACAAGAAATTGTAGGCTACAATGCAATGTGACATGAGCTAGTTGACTTAAAGCTCTGGTAAGCCATTGCACTGTCAAATTCACCATAGGCTATATCTCATTGGTCTGCTGGCTGCCTGTTCTTTGTGCTGGATAGAATCTGATGTTTGTTCATAGCCATGGCTCTGTAAATAGTAACACAAATAAAGTGGTGCAGATCATACCACACAACAATATCCTAGCCTTTGCAATGTGTTTTCAGTGTGTGGTGGGCAGAGCTTCTAACAGCAGATCGACAAGCTTTCTCTAGAATTAGATACCTTTAATTGCCCACCTTGAGACATTTGTCAGGAGCTGCCACTGGCATGCAGAGTAGTCATATTGGTGCTGTAGCGGTTTAGTTTGGCTATGTTATGGGGAACTTGTTTTATTACAAATGTCTGCGACATTTTGAAATCCACTTTCTTTTACTTCTGGAACAGAAGCGCTCCCTGTTGTTTGTAGGATTTGTATTAGCGTCACACATTTTCATGCCTGTCAGTTTGCTGTGAACACCTAGTCAGTGTAATCTGTGGAATGCAATAGCAACCTGGCAGAAATGACAATTCATCCTAAAACTGTGTTCATTCATTTTTTTGAAATGGAGAACATATGGAACAAAATATCACTCAGTTTGCGGTGAGAACCATCTCCTTTCATCAGTGGTACGGATGTTGACTGTGCGATGGCCGTGCATTATTGCAGTAGCGCCACAGGCCTGGTTTGTGGCAAAGCAACATGAGAAATGCTGACCAGGAGTAAAAACTGTCACACGAGAATATCATTCATTTGGCAGCCGTGCTGCAAATTGGCCTGGATACGGACGGAGGGGAGAGACCTGAGGCGCATGTTGGCCGCCCAATAGCAGGAGACAAAGCAAGGCACAATGCTAGACCCACTTGACAAACTGTCCTCCACCAGTGTCAGCGTCATGTACATGAGGTGACAGTGGGCATTATTGTATGTGTGCGTGTCACTCACTTGGATTGTCCATGCTAATGACCGGGATTACGCCGGGTCAACAGTACTTGTGTGGAGAATGTTAACTTGCCATTTCCCGTGACATGTCTGCAGGCTGTGTGAGTGATTAACTGGTGACCATGGCTACTGCCGATGTTCTCACCCAGACTGTGGTGGAGAGACGCCTGCGCTAAAATTGTCACACAGACATCTGGAGTAACTACAGTAACACCATATTTGATTAAGCACAAGATGGCTTGTCTTGTTAAAATGCATGTACATTTGAATGCACAATGATGCAGTATCAGTATGTGTTTTCTCAGACCCTCTTCAGAAATCATTATACTTTTTTCTGAAATATGTGCTAAATAGTGGTGGAATGAAAAATAACATATCAAAAAAGGAAAGTATAGCATAACTGGAATGACTTAATACCAAGCCTCCCGGTATTCAGATGAACATACTGTCTCTGCCTCCTCTCTATACAGTACATGTCGCAGATTAACCAGTCTAAAAATGGTTTCATTATTCCTCATTCACACTGAGAAGATATTCACACTTGTGATGTAACCGCCAAGTTCTAAAATATTTCACTCTTTGCTGGCTTTAAAGGCATTGTTGTTCTGTGTTTTTCCTTCTTCTAGAGATGTAAAAGTAGCCATATTTGTTTCTGTATTTCAACTGTATAACATGTCAATTCCAGTCTATCGGAAATAAATGTCCCTATGGCAATATAGGAGTGAGCTGTTGCACCTCTAAGTATTTATATCAAAATATTGACACCATTGTGTGATAACACAAGTCCAAGACAAGACTTATTTCTAGTACCATCCCCATCACATACCCCAAACCATGAATTCAAACCCTTTTCTTTTTGAATAGGATCTTTTGTTTATGACTCAAAATGATTCAGTCTCCTGTTAACACTGGATATGTCCTAGGCTGTTATTTCAATAAATAAACAAACAAACACATACATTATACACAGAGAATGTGATTCAAGGGATTTGGCAGTGGTGTAACACTGCAGTTGTTAGTGGATGGAAGGTTTCAATAAACCATAAATCAAAAGGTATACAGCCTTTAATCATATAATACAGACTTTAATCGTTTGAGAAAACTGATCATTCATGCTGGTGCCATAACTCCACATGGTTAGCAATGCAGTGGTCTTCTGTGAGAAAAGAAATGACAGCGCACACCTTCTCAATGCCTGAAATGATTATGGGCTGAACTGTAATGTGTGATGTGACTAGCTTGGCGTCTCAAAACGGTATTGATATTGATGTCTTGTTTTAGTTTTATAGCATTGCTGTCTATTGCAACAATATTGTGGTCGCACCACTAAAATATGAATGTATTTCAGATGTTCATTATCAGGTAGACAGTAAGTACAAAAGCTATTCCACAGCGGTGTCCCTATTGATTGTCAGACAGTGCTATTCTGTCTTTATGTCTGTGTTAAATCACAGAATAAACTCTTGGACATATGTTTAAGGGTTCTAACAATCAATTTACTAAGCACCGTGCATGTTAACAAAGTCCGTCCAATAAAACGCTGAATGTAGTTTTGCAACCTCTGATTCATGGCATGTCATCTAAGTTAAAGCATTTGATTAAACAAGGTCCACATGTACAGTATACTTAAGAATTAACAAAGATATAGTTCCATTCGTTATATTGTATAATAAAGCATATTAATAATACATGTTCTACCTCCTTGACATTAACATACGGTATAAATTACAACTATGTAATCTAGCGATGTACAATGAGTGTAGTTACAGTTTTCAGGAGCAGGCATCGGTGAGACATCTTGCTCAAGGACACATAACATACAGTAGGCCGGACATGTTATGGATCAAACCATTGACCTTTAGGGTGGGTGTCGACCACCAAAACCACTAGAATGTTCTGCCTGGAGATAATTACGAGGAATAGCCAGCAACTAGGTGGTCATTGCAAAATAGTGCTAATCTAAAGACTGTTCTGTATTGCTTTATACATTTGGTATTCAACAAGGACATACAACAACTGCTCTACTGTGCTCTGTTGTTATGTGTTCTATTAGCTGAAAAACCTCCGACGTTGATGCAGTAGAATGTGAGACCAATTAGCCGAGAGAAAATAATACAGCAGTCTAGTGTGAAATTTGTTAAGAATGTATTGAGGCATGAAGGTCATGCCTGCTAATACTGCCCCACAGTGCAGTATTAACTTTGAACCAACTCCATCCCCTTTAAGCCAAGCCCCATCTATCTCAACAGGATAACGAGTGGAGAGACAATTAGGCAAAGTCCAAATGTGTGTCTGTGAGTGTATGTGTGTGTGTTTGTTTATGTGTGTGTGTTGAGGATGGCTGTGCAGCTTTTCTGTCAATATCTCATTTTTAAAATCCCTTACAAAGTCTTGCTCACATGCTTGGAAGAATGGCATTTAAATAGCTCATTAGTCAGCAACAGAATACATCTGGATTTGTTATGCCGTTTTATCCAAAACAATAATGTTTAATGTTTGTAATATAATTGCAAGGAGCATTTTGCATTTCAAAGGCCCTTCCATTTTGGTTGAAATATTTGAAAGTGATGGACACTAAAAGTGCTATAACGTGTCACACTGTATTGTTAAAATGTCATCTTTACCTGCACCGGTAACATAATATTGTCTTACAAAGGTACAATATGCTAGCAGGGTCTGACAACTGTTTCCAAAACATCCGACGAAGAGTTCCTCTCTAGATCTCTGCAGAAACATGGGCCATGAACCTGTGTTAGTTTTGAGGGCGCAGTAGTTGTCCCCACTCTGTTACTTTGCCCGTAGTGTTCAATAGTGGTGGGCATGTCGCTCGAAGCGGGGGGATTGCATTGTACTGTAGACAAAGCACGTAAATTCCCTACCAGACCTTCCTTGTCACGTCCATTGTGTACAGTACTGTAGCTTATAAGAAGTAGCAATGCTCAATGTGCAACATGCCAAATATAATCTAAGATAACGTGTTCAATTTTAATATACTATGAGTTTACGCCAACAATCTTATTAATGTAAAAACTATTCTCCCTCATTACATAACATTATGTGTAGAAAACATGGCTTTGTTTGTTTAGTTTTGCCTCCCTTTTGCACAGTTGTTTAGATGTCATGGTTGTCATGGCTGATGGTAACATACTTGGCACGGCAGGGGTCAATAGCTTGCATCATTTTACAGCACATTTCAGCATTATTTCCACTGGGCCCTATCTAATTCCTACACATTGCAGTATACTGTATACATGAATGTGAATAATTATTTATTTTGCATTGTGCTGTATAGCTTCTCTTTCTCCCTGTGAAAAATGAGCGGAGGTAAAAAACTAAACAATTTCACAGGTAAGTACACTGATACAGTAATTCTCCCCTGCCGTGTCTGCTGGTCTGCCTGCCTGTCTCTGTTTGTCACTTTTCCTCTCTATCATCTGTATGTTTCACCCTAAGTTCAGTATGCAGAATTCAGTGTGTATATATATATATATATATATATATATATATATATATGGCCGCTGAAGAGGAACACATGCATCTTATTTTCTCAAAGCAATCAGTTTCCTGTGGCCTGGTGTTCCAGGTGTTAATTACTGCCTTATTAGGCTGTCAGATGAGAGAGAGAGAGAGAGAGAGAGAGAGAGAGAGAGAGAGAGAGAGAGAGAGAGAGAGAGAGAGAGAGAGAGAGAGAGAAACTGGGACATACAAATGCGCTCATGCAAAATTAGCACTGAAAGACAGAGGTAGATAATAGAGTGGAAAAGACAGTGAGAGCGAGAGAGAGAGATATATAAAGAGAGAGAGAGAGAGAGTGAGTGAGTTGAATGGTGATTCTTGTGAGCGGGCGTGCGAGGGAGAGGCGCAGAGAGGGAGGGCCAGACAAAGTGCCCAGCTGGGACTGTGAGTGCTGCTACTGTAGGGCATGAGGCCCAGCGGCATGTGGGAGGAGATGGGCCAACAGCGACAAGTGTACATTGGTATTTAACTCCACAAAAGGGGGGATTTGGGCTGAGTCAGAGCCTTTATCCCCCCTCCCGCCCATCACAACTACAGTATCACAGCAAGGGGAACGGTGGGAGAGAGAGAGAGAGAGAGAGAGAGAGAGAGAGAGAGAGAGAGAGAGAGAGAGAGAGAGACTAGAGAACGCTACCAATATAAAGGTCAAGATGCATCACATCTAACCGTCCGTTTACATAGCTTTTCCCTTCACCGATGCTGATGGGATCATCGGTCCCGCGGCTACAACATACAGCAGCTGGTGTTAAATGACGACAGCCACCAATCTGTTGTCTTTAATTGCACAAAGTACTTAAATATATTGCATTTTTATAGAACTTTTCTGAAAGCAATATTACACTGGAGGTTGTGCTGTCGTTGGCCAATGTTGCCACAGCTGTGATTGTCGCGAAGGGAACTCAACCACGACTTTTCATGTGATATTGCATAAACTGTGGTGTGTCAGTGTGTGAGTGTGCGCGCGCATGTGTGCAATTCCTTCCAATAATCTGTGTGCGTTTTTATTGCACTATGGGTTTTCATAAGTATTATCTCATCATTCTGACTTCTTTTGAGAATCACTAAAAACTATGTTGCTATTATTGATTGTGAAAAAAGATATTAATAAATCTCCTTTCACACAATATGTTCATGTTTTCACTGGTGTTTCATTTGATTAGGGATGTATTGTCTCAGTAACAATAAAAAAGCCTTTGACATTTTGGGCTTATTGCTGCCTGCCTCTCCAACTTCTCTTGATTAAAGCAGTCAGCCTGTGACAAGCATTCTTGCCTCCCGGCATCATTTTCAAAAAGAATTCGATAACATCCCCTTTAATTTGCTTTGGATTTCTTATGTGCACCAGACCCATTACCACACCTCCACCATGAGATTTCACAAACCTCCTGACACCAAGACAATATTGCCACATGCTTATCACCTCTCTGTAAGTGAATTCTCTCAGAGGAATAGTTATCTGTCCGTTATTACACATATGACATAGGGCCTGATTCTGAAAACCATGTCCTGGATTCATCAAGCCAAACTCTTAAAAAATCTTTAAAAACTCCAAATTACAATGATCTGAAGAGCTAATCTAACTGACAAATCAATCAAATTAATGATCTTACGAACTAACAATTAAGCTAACAAAGAAGTTGAACAATCAAGAATAAACAAACAAATAATTTAATGAGAGCAAGAAGATACTAAATAAACTGAATGACTTTGGTGTGTTAGTGATACGACAGCACCACAGCACTAAAGACCTGCAGTATTTATTAGAAGAACCCTCATGAGCATATGTCCTTTATGTAACTACGATTATTGTATTTATGTAGGACTTTCAAAAACAGTGTAAAGTGCTTTGCAATCTGTAAATGTATCAAAATTGTGAGTTCCGCAGCTTCTTCTCCATTATCAATCCTTTTACCCTCCAGTTTTAACCCCGCCAAAATAATCATCTGGAAACTGCGGAGCTCTATAATGGGAGAAAGAGGATGTTCCCTTAGGCTGGATTCACTCACAGCCAATCACACAGGCTGAAGCACACAGACAAACATGTAAGCATGCGAGCATGTGAAAGGTCACCGAGAATAGCTCTCAGTAGCAAAAGTTCCCACTCGTATTCGCACACAGAGACATGTTTACTCAAAAACATTTATGCAGCTGCAGTGCAGGGGTCACGTACTTATGAAGACACTGAACACAGACGCACATTCTAGCTAATAGCTAATTAACCAGTGTTCTGCTTAAACCCCTCCATGGTTTACCACAGAGAGTTGTGTATAGCTGAAGAAAGAATGTTGGTAAATGACATTGATTCTCGTCATGCTTGGTAGGAAAGGCTATTTCACTTCTAAATTATTTTTGTTCAACTCATTTATCCTGTTAATGTGCTCAGAAGAAGGGCAATGCAAGAAGATACATCACTAAAGTAATATTTATTTGTCTAATGTTAGCTAGCTGTATACAGATAAAAAAAAGCATAATTGGTATTATCTTGATAAATTGCTAAATCAAATTAGCAATCAAATGATCTATGTATGATACCTAATCAGAGTCCATCGGGTTTAGAGAATTCTTACTAAGTTGTATTGTACTGTATATTGACTTCAAATAAATGTAGTTCTTTAAATAAAAACAATAGGTTTAATTAACATAGAACCTACAGTACTATCTCTCAATCAGCCATAATGTGTGATCTAAAGATGAAAAGGCATAAATACGTATTTCATATCACAATTATAGTGACCAAAATTATTGTGGTCAACAGTATCATCATGGTATTGTTCAAATGTGCTGAAATCCTTCGAAAGGTATTGCTATACTGCACACACATACTGTAGATGATTTCACCAGGTTTCATATTAAAAACCACTGTTACATGCATAATATATGTATAGGGCACTATTACAATGCTATTTGCTCAAGAAATAGCCCTACATTGCATTGCATGGTCATGCAGTGCTATTAGTACATATTATTATGCATGTTTTAGGACAGTACTCAGATAAGCAACAAAAATACACGCATACAAGCACTTCAGTACATGGTGTGCAGTGGGCTGAAGGCTGAAGGCATTCTCCAGGGCGCTGTCAATGTCTACACTGTTTTCATTGACGCAAATCAAGGCTGTTGATAACTATCGTTTAAGCTGGATAATCACCGCATGTTTTTCAAAGTGTATGTTCAAACGTGAGTATAATAATAATTCAAGTTTGAAACGATAATAACCATTGGGAAATTACGGTAAACTTTCCATCATTAGTAGTTACAGTATGATGCCTGCTGATCTGTATAGGCTTCCACCTGCAAAATTAGGTCAGCAATAAAGTTACTAGCCTACCTCCGCCTCCGAGTCTCTCTCTCTCTCTCTCTCTCTCTCTCTCTCTCTCTCTCTCTCTCTCTCTCTCTCTCTCTCTCTAAAATCTAGCCAGTCATTGTCCTTCCAAGGCCTTCCATGCTGCTTGTGTTTGTGTGTGCCCAGGTACGAGGCTCTTGGGCGTCCCTGATGGGCGTCCCTGATGGGCGTCCCTGATGTGACCTGACATGTAGAGAGGCTGAGCTGCTAGACGTCGGCTAAGGGAGGAGGTGCAGGGCAGCAAGCAAATAGAAGCAGACGTGGCCTGTGCACGAACCTATAACAAGAGCACAGCCGAGCAGCAGATGGCAGGCTGTCCTGACCCCACCGCTTTTATTCTATTGCTTTTATCATTTGAGCGTGCTCATTTCTGACCCATGTCACGTTTTTATACATTTTCCTGTTACCTTACCTGGCCCGGAACTGGCCAAGTCAAACTGTAGCCAGAGCTGTTATTATGTATTACAATTCAACTCTTCATTTTGGACTGGTCGTTTTTATTCCTAACAAGGCCAGATCTAAGGCATAGTCTGGAAATGCAAGCTATACTGCTTACAGTAGCGTTCTCTGTGTGCGCTTAAAAAATACTTATAGTACTTCTACACAGCCCTGGCTCCGTAAATAGGAATACAAACAATGTGGGAGTGCCGCTCACAACAACAATGCCATAGGCTTCACAATGCATTTCAATATGTGGGGCGGAGCTTCTAAAGGAGTTTGTTTTGATTTGAGCTCCAAGTTAGCAAGCCTTCTCACAGATGAGGGGGATTAGCAGAAGATTCTGTCTGACTCGATGCACATCTGAGACGTGTGTGTTTGCAACATGCACTTTTCCACTGCAGGCAGCTTCGGGCTGTTATACGGAGGGAAGGGGGCGTCTCTAGGCTCTTTTCCACTGCAGCTCATATACTCCTCCACCACAATGGAATCAGAGAGGCTGAAAGGGCCGATTAGGGAGACATTCCTGTAAACAATATGTGCGCCACCTGGGAAGTGCCCTGAGTTGATACAGTGGGAAAGTGCCTACTCTAACTCTAGTAATGCGTGTGGCTGTATGTGATAGAGGGTAGGGAAGGGTGTGAGCCCACATACTCTCTGAGGGAGAGGGCTAGAGAATGTGTGGCCCCATCAGAGTTGCAAACCAGAGTAATGCTTGTTTTGACCACATGTGCAATTCCTGACACTATATGTAGGAGTGTCTTTTTAAACTAGCTGTGAATCCATTAGTACAAAAGCAACATGTCTGTTGTTAGTTGTATTATATTGTTAAATGTACAAATATACCTAATTGTATTATCATTGTCATTTACCATTTACCATCATTGTAGACTCTGTGTATTACACTACAGTGAATATCCCTGCATCTTTAGTGTCCCTTCGGGTGTATTTCTTACAGAATAGGGAGCAGTTAAACTGACTAGCCATATAGAAGGCAGCCCCTCCCTCTCTGGTTGTTTTTTGAGACAGACGCCGTGTTCATGAAAGTTGGAGGGTAGATACCCAAATCGACAGGAAGCTAACACAAGAGGTCTCCCTGCTGCAGTCAAGGTTCTCTAGTCTGACAAGAAAGCAGATGGTTGTTTATGTAACTGACAGACCAGTGACAAGAGGAAAAGTCTAGAGAACCTCAACAATCAGCCTCATTTTCTACACGGTTTGTATTCGTGTTTACATTTTAAAGGCTCACAAAACAATGTGGAAACAGGACCAGTCATTATGTGTGACAAAGCTGCACACATGCAAAGAGTGACACATTTATGACTGACAATGGACATCAAGTAAAATGTCTTTCCCTTTCAATTACTGAAAGTCTAAAGATGGGCATACACTGTGCGATGAAAATGATCGCGGCTGATTGTAGCCCTCACACTGTACGATCAAATCATCTGTCAAGACGGTTAAGTCCTCGAGATTTAGGTGTTGACACTGTATGGACCGATCATCAAGACGACCTGGCTGCTCACACTGAACGAGTAAAATAAGCTCGTTGGCCCCTGCGGAAGCTACTCCAAGGCAGGCAGTTGCTAGAAAATATGTATTTTTTGCTAGAAAATATGTATTTGTAATTATGTCATTACAATAACAGTAAAACTTTGTTCCCGCTGTCCCCAACATTGACAATATAGCCTACAATAAATAGGTTCCGGGAGTCTCCCACATTTTAATAGCAGCTCCCTGATGCCCGCAAAAACAATCTCCCTGAAAATCAAAATCTCTGGGACAATCGAGCGAGAGCAGGTGGTAACAGAGAGAATGATAGCACGAGAGAGAGAAAGAGAGCGAAATATTTTCGCCTCGGAGGGGAGGTCGAGACAGTCGCGGACCATAGTCGTGGATGGACGACGATGACTACCAGAAATGAGACATTAGGCCTACTCAATGATAAATAGTAGGCTAGATAGGTCTACCTTAAAAATAGAAGGAAAAAAAAACTGTACACGGAAAACGACGTCAGACATGTAGAATTTCGGCCCGACTTCTAATGACTCGTGCGGCTCAGAGATCAGGCCAAAAACGTGGCACAGTGTATGCTCAGCTTAATTCTATAAATGCTGCCAGTTTCACGTAATGTCCATAAAAGTTAGGATTTATGTAAGGCTCTTTGATTCTAAAGATGTAAACAACCCTTAGAAATATTGTCAATAAAATATGCTAGGTTTGAGCTGAAGGTTCAAAGCGTCATGCCACAGAACAGACATACAAGTGACTGCATAAATACACACACACACACACACACACGTCCCATGTATACCACGTAGGATAGGACATTACAATACTTTACGATGGGGTTGTGGCAAACCCCCATGCTGAATGCTTCCCTCCGGATGGCCAAAGTGAAATAGTGTTGATCCCATTTATAAAATTGTGTGGGTCCCATTTATGACCTATGGAAAACACACATCTCTAAAACGAGTATTAACATACGTAGCTTGCACATGATATTTACAGTGGGTCTCCTACTGTAAACCAATTGTTCACATTCCATCTTCCCCAGGCACAAGCATGGATAAGCTGATTCGCAGTAAGCACAGAAGACACTAATTCGCATGCTAGCTATGTCTTTGCTGCATGCACTCTTGAGGGGACTTTCCAAGTTAATTAATGGCTGCCGTTAAAAAGTATCCAGTTTTTAAAATGCATCCATGGGATGGAGACTTACAAGTGAGCTAATGACAGAGAAACATACAGCATCTTGTCATTGCTGTGTTTGTCCAAACGTGTTCAAGGTGTTGTTGTCTGAACAGGCACCGCACCAACACAGCACACAAAACTGAGAGACATTTAAGGACAACATCTAACCAAGGTCTCGTCTGTGGACTTACCTGAGACGGTCCTGACGACCTCAGATGTGTTCCTCAGGCCAACGAAGGAGAACTGGTACAGCCTCCAGGACCGAATGTCCCCAACCTCCACCGAGCTCCTCTTCCACTTGTACACAATCTCCTCCCTGGGGTAGCCATCTGGATTGGACAAGAACGGGTCAGGATGGATAGAAATAGAGGATAAAACAAAAAAATATATATTACAAATGTAATGGTAGTTAAATAACTCAGATTATGTAATATATATTATGCCTTTCTTTCATCACTCATCTTTAACTAAGTAAAATCCCACTTGAGGTTATGAGCACATACTGAATAATGTATGTCATGCACATGTCATGCAATAATGTATGTCATGCACATTTTATTCCACAACACAACCTTGAGTTTGATGTTGCTTTTATATAACAGTTCAATAATTTGAGCAATTACATGCAACATATTATGATTTTGTTGTTATGTGGCTCCACCAACACAATTAATTAATTTAACATAACAAAATCCTGTTTCTAAGAAACATATTAAACACAATCCGGTCTGATTTGGGTTGGCTAGCTATTCAATGCATATTAATCTACACATTAAAATAGTCTGTCATGTACTTATCTGTCATGGAAATAAAAACTATCTGAACACAATTAACACTTACAGTTACATGATTAATGTGCCAGTGATGATATCGCTAGCCAGTGTCACTTTGTTTTTATTTGGGATTGTCAATGTCTAACAATTCCCCCTAGTGGTTTAAATTATAATGTCATATACTGTAAGATATCTTTTACACTTGGAACGAATGAAGTAAGAATTCAACGTAATCAGCAGCTACACTAACTAAACACTGCTATTGCAGTGCAATACTCATGGCATGCCCATATCAAATCAAATGAATTGTAAATAGCCCAAAAGAAAGAAGACTAAAAGTTGGCACAGGAAGCCCCTCACCCTCCCTATCAGAACATAAATAAAAGTAATAATAATGAAATAATTAATTAATTAAATAATTGTATGAACACCCAGCATAGTTGACTCCTCATTAGCATTGTTCATTCGTGACTCCTAAATCATCTCCTGGGAGAGCACCATTTGTCTTCTGTCTGAAAATGCCATTGATTGGCTCATTTCACAGATTAGTTTTTAATTGGGTCTCTAAAATGGCAGGACCTATTCCTTATGGCTGACAATGCACAGTTTTTGGCTGACTGGTGTATTTCTAAGCTTAATACTTAAAATACTCTGCCCGCCAATATCTAAATTGCTACTGTATTATGGCAGGAATGTCCATTACAAAGAAGATGTTGTTGTAAATATAATACTTACTACTGCAGTTCACAAATACAGGTGCTTCCTCCAATAATATTTTAACTAACAGGTTTTGTTAGTAAGAGTTGTTTTTTTAGATATAGCCACACAGGAAACAAAATATCACTGTGAATGTTGACAATTAAGGCAGTGTCAGTCATTTTCAAGAACGCTTGCTAAGTTCGAGCTCATATCAAAACAATATTCCCCCTGTGCCCCACACATCAAAATGCACTGTGAAGGAAAGCTTAGTGTTATAAACAATAATTCAGCTATGAGTCGTTGTTGTCTTAATTAATATATTAAATGTAAGCATGGCCATGGAGAAGACACGTACAGCATGCGATGTAGAAATGCTTCTGACTTAGTTGAGACACATACAAACATTTATACTGTGACAGAATGGAGAAGGGTGTCTTTGGAACAACAAGGAGTTTACATGACAACAAAGGGTCTGTTTACGGTGGTACGCACTCAAGATACAAGAGGATAATAGCCACCATACATTAGACATGTCACATGGCCTTACAACTTAACATAACAACAGGAAGGTAAGGACAGGTCATACGGCCATCTAACATATAACAGAAATTGGCTAAGCTATATAAAATAAATAAGATATATTTTCTTACAGGGCCTCCCTTTTTTGTCCGAAGAGGAAAACAAAATACACTGATTTACAAACACTGAGTATAAAGAAAAATGTACATATGGCTTTATATTTTGGTACAGACAATAGATGTTGTTTGGTACTTCTTCTAATAGGATATATGCAACAATGTCATCTTTAGATGATCCAGTAATATTAATAGCGGGGATATGACAGTACTCAGTACTCAAGGTACAGACTTTTGGCATATTTTGACAAATCCAACAGTTGCATAGATGTTGTTGTGTGGCATATTCACACATTACATTGTCAGAGCAACATTATCATTGTCCATGCATTGTAGGGACTCCATAATGCCCAATATACATGATTGGAACTATGGCGGGGCCCATATATCAACAAGGTGTTGTTTTGATCCTCGTCTGCTTCTGGAGCACTACTCCGGCTCTGGGTTGGTGCCGTTGGCTGGGCACATCCCCGTGTACATTCAGCAGTACTTATGTGGGGTTGTACACAAATCTGAAGGGTAGATGCTTTCCGGCATGAAGAGTAGGAGAGAGGTTCCAAGGACCTTCAGGCTCCGCTTCCTTCTCGTCAACGCTGTTTTATGGCTGCACGGCATCGATCCATTGTGGCCTTATCTTACATATTTGAGGTTCAGCATCTGGAAAGGGCAGAGGCGTAGTGCTTCACGGTGCAGCCGCACCAGGGCCCGAGACCCTTGGGGGCCCGGTGATCCCAGCCCAGCATTGTTGTTTCTATAGTTACCTGAACTCCAGTTCTATGAATGAAGCGCTGGCACTGCTACTAAGCTAACCATTGCCAGCAGCTAATGCTACGCACAGTAACTCCGGCCACACTAGTTCAAATGAAGAGGCAAAAGAAAAACTGTATCTAGTTATTTGAATTACACAAATCTTAATTTGGGTGGGATGTCTTAGATCCTTGGGGTCTGCTGGAGACCTGCAAATTATATTTTCTCAGGATATCAGTTTATATATCAATCATTGTTATCACAAAACCTTTAAATGTTCATCTTAACAGGGTAGCTCTGTGTGTTGTTATAGGCGGCTGGCACCTGAAGACATTTGGTATTGTCCTATATTGTTGTTCAGAGAACATTTTAACAACAATAATGTTAATTTAGTAGTTAGTAGTTAGTAATTAGTAGTTAGTTGTTTTTAGTTATTTATTTGTAAACCTTTCTTGATTATAAGTTATGCTTTCTTCCCGAGCTCTGAGGAGATTAAAATTAAATTTCTATTACAACCCTAGCGTTTGGCTAAGGTGATGTGTGACTTTTATCACAAGGGCGTGACTTGTCACAAAGGCTGGGCATCACTGTTTCACCCTGTAGGAATACATGTTTTAGTAACAACTGTAAATATCAACATCAAACATAAAACATGTATAGCGTACACTTGAATCTTTGACAATGTGTCATATATACAAATCTATCTCACTATTAGCAAATGCAATGCTATTGTTTAATTCTAGTTTGCCCTAGTTGTTCTGGCATATCATATATCTATTTATTAATAACTGCGGAGATCATATTAAACTATTTACCCCATATCCCTCCCACCCCGTTCCTCATGTGATGGACAATGCCCTGCATGGGCCAGAACATGGAGGATAGATGTGGGATATGGATATTACTATATTATATAGTGAAGGCACCATAGACAAGCGGAGGGCTATTTTGCTATATTTTGGAGGACCACAGCGGAGGGGGTTCAGCACTGCTTTTGTGGCGTCTTACTGACTAATGTATTTCAGGTAGAGGCTCTTATGTGAGTTGTATATTAACAATGGCTAACTGTGTAGGTAAGGTGATTGCACACATACGTTTGTCAGCTAATACATTATCTATTGATATTTTCAGAATTGAATAAGGAAGCCTTTCAGGTTGTATAAAACAATAATTGAATGGGCTACACCCAATGCATTGTGTCTGCATAGCTATTTTCTGTCAGCTAAGACACACTCTAGAAAAATATTTTTGTTCAGCTGAGCTCCTTCTATAGGTAGCCTTCTAGCACTGAGTTGATCATTACAATGGCATTACCTCATAGTCAGAATCAGAAATGGTCTGACTGCAGAGCTGTCTTAAGTACAGTATCAAATCATAAAGTGGGATCAGGTCTCGAGTACATCACTAGTTCCAATAACATGAATTCAATTGTGCTAAAATCATTTAATTCTGAAAAATACAATATCTAGATTAAGTAATTTTACTTAAATCTGGGGGCTAGAGAGTATTACAGATTCAAATTCTGATCTCCTAGCAGCAGATGTGTGTCTGATGTTTTCAAATCAGACAAAGTGAAACAAACTGTTTGACTGCTTGATATATCATATTAGCAATAGACCTACAGTAAGACAAGAAGGCCTACCCTGAACCACGAGAGAGAACTTAGATAAACAGTGAGCAACAGGCCTGAAGTGTGCCAGGCTTCTGCTGAGGAGTCTTGTCCACATAACTTGTGAATATGCAAATTAATGAGCGCAGTCCGGCATCCCAAGCACTGGGCTGATGTACTTGTTCTTTAGTGCGTAGAATGCATTGTCCATGTCAGGGGTGCATACAATGTGTCCAGGAGAGTCTGTGAGAGTCTCAGCTCTCAGAACAGTCAATATCAGGCTGCTCCAATAACTGCAATAGTTATCCATGCCTATCTGTGGAGGAGGGGCAGTAGGGGTTTACCTGTCTAGGGACAATAGACAATGTCCACTTTTGAAAAAATGTCCCCAGTATGAGAGTGTCTTTGCAATCTTGGAGCTTCGTTAGAGACACACAATGTCTTACTTTGCTAGAACACCTCAGTTGAGCAACAGAGTCCATTTTGTAGGCTTTCACTGATGGGGATGCGATGAGATCATTAGCATACTGATGGAGATTGTGTTGAGGGCATACGTATGCATATCACTAGATCTCTATAATCCGCTTCACTATACATCGCAGAACTCTCTGTAACCTTGGGGTAGTCTTATGCCTTAAGACGTATACGTCGCTAATGCCTTCCAGCTAAAATGTTGAGAAGAATGCCATAAACTCTGGAATTTTCTGGCAACCAGGCCATTTTCAAGTCAATGTCTGCCATTAGGAGATTTATAGGGGCCACTATTGTATATACAGTAGTAGTAAAAACATTGAGGTGTTTCAATCAACACCTTTCAGCTCTTCCTAGAATAGGGATAGTTACATAGGCATTTTGTAAGCAATTCCAGAGACGCAACATGTCGTAATAATGAGTCAATTATAGGTGTAATTCAGTTACTGCTGAAGGTGACAACTGGTCTATTATTTTCTTTTGCAGAGGTGATTTGCATATCTTTTAAGTGAAAAAAATAACAAAGCCTATGGGTTTGTATGTTTAGCCCTCAGCTATGATCATTATCATAGGATCTGGGTTAAAAGACTATTTTGATTATTACCCTCTATACAATAGTTTTAAAATGTTACGTGCCAATTACGCTTTGGGTAAAAATTACAAGGAATTCACTACAGCTACCATAAGACCCAAACCTTGGTGTAGTCATACAGGTGATACTGCCAAGGTAATGTGTGGGACTGCATTGATCATATAGGCATATAGGCTAAATATTTTGTCCAAACTCTTCAATGGATAAATAGGTCTGTCAGTAATTGTAATTAAATGTATGCATTTAGACAAATGTCAATAATCTTTAGTAGCAGAAATGCCACAGTAAGAAACCGTGCAATGCAAATTGTGCCATTTGTTTAATCCCAGTCATAATCACGTTACAATCACGTTAGGAAAATTTTTATCATGTCTGTGATTACAGGCCAGAATATAGTTTGATTGACATATCTCAAGCCTGAAACATTATCCTTAAGGTTAAAGCCTATCAGGATTACTGTTAATTGCTGTATTAAATGTAATGTATCTTTTCAATAGTCAAATAGGTAAGTCTTGGCCAAATCGGACAAGAGTGCTGTACTATACTATATATACTATATACTGTGGCTATTTAATCTAGTATCTTGTTATTGGTGCAATAACCTCCTCGTGGCCTCCCTATTGTGGCTTTGTTGACTTGTTTATAACACCATGCTGTCTGCTAACTCATACCCCCACCCTAATGACAGGGCTGGGACTGCCTTTTGGTTTGCTCTCCCACGGTCATATGGCTTCTGGACCTTAAAGTTCTTTAAAAACATTCTTTTTATACCTTTCAAACACATCCTGCCTACACGTAGTAACAAGCGTGTGACTGTATTATCAAAAGTTTCACTAGGCCAGCCTGCATGTGACATCTCTTGCATATGTCTGTATTCTACTGGTGTTCATGGCTTTAACACTGTTATGTCCCCTATCATTACTCTGGGAAGATCAATTTAGAACTAGCTTGTGCCTTTTTACTCATTCATCCATCATTGCTTTTGCCCAATTGTTCTAGTTATCTGCATGCTGTCTTTTAATCCTAGCTATATCTATTATTTACAATGTAATCTACACTTCTCTGACTTTCACATCTATTTACATTTTCTTTCTTCCTCAGTTTAGACTTTTATTCATCTTAACATGTTAGGGGTCACTTACCATTCTGTAGCAGAGGTTGACTTCCAGAATTCTTCAACTTACTTTGTCCTTCATATTTCACTTACTTTTAACCTTCTCTAGGAAATGACAAAGTCCTCACAAATACAACCTATATTACAATACAATATATACAATGTCACCATATAACAACATCAATATAAATAAAAGAAATAAGATACTTTTTCTCACACGTAGTACTATGGCTTGTTTCTGTGAGCAGTGTTTGCCCCTTGGTTTATGTTCCTATTTATGGAGCCAGGATGCGAGGAGATATTTGTTGAATTTGACTAAATGTGTATTAGCTTCCAATTAGCTTGTAATAGCTGACTTTTCTTTAATTAAGCAGGCTTAAACAAATGTTATTTACCTTAATGAATTTCCAGACGAGTCTTGGCCAGAACTGATACACAGCATGTTTACATGCATTATATTGACATCTATAGTAGTGCTTCTGAAACTACAGTCCTCGCATATGAGACAAACGTTTGACTCCAGCTTAATGGTCTTTCCACACGTTCTGTTCACATATGTCTCTTTAAATTTCGATGTCTAGTGGACAGGTTATGAAAAAGGAATGAACCGTCTGCAACTGGGGGAGCTAACCAAGCAGGTTTCGCGTAACGCACATGAACTTTGAGTGCAAAATTTTATGTGCTACTTAATTGGAGTGCTCTCGAACATCCGGTAAATGTGGACCTCAGAGGGTTGTAGAATGGGAATCTCTGCCCATTCTCCATTATTGCCAGATAGCTAGACAGAGTGGCTGCCCCATTACTGGCAATGCATTTTGAATACAATGTTATTCTGTGACAACAGTGATATATTCACAGTATTTCAACAAGTGTTTTGAGTTTTGAGTTGTTAAATGGGTTTTAATAAATGTAATAAGAATGTAGTAAATTGTAAATTCATCATTAATGTTGATCAAATACAATGTAAATGTATGGCAGATGTCACCTATTGCGCAACCAATTTGTGTAGCCTCTAACAGCTTTTCTGAGTCTCAAGCCTCTGGTTCTCACAGAGCTCAAAACACCACAATACCTTTCATTTTCTGATTTTCTGTTCCGTTTTCAGGCCTATAACTCCCAATATCTCTAGGATGCTCTGGAGATATTTAGGAAGCATTCTCTCTGGAGAATATCCCAGTGTGCATCTCTTTGGTAGTGCTCTAGTATACGAATTAGCATAACCAGCCTCCATCCGCTGCACTTGGTGGACGGAATGGCTGCTTCTGTTCCATTGATTCATGTTACTGTTTGAAGCCCCGTCAGAACAGCACTGACCAAGTGTATTACTAGTCAGAAAACTGGACCGCTTCAGACTTACTAATACATGTCTTTGAAAATGCATTACAACAGCAGATCCAATATGGTAGCTGGTTATTATTTGTGTTCTTAAATTGTTATAGATGTTTGCGTGCATACCATGTGTTTTTCTAATCAAGCACAATAACTCCTTCAATCAAAGAAATACTATTACTCTATTTGAACTATATTTAAAAAGAATGTTCAAATATTGGATATAAGTAGTATACAGTAGATATGATATATCTACTGTATACATCCATGGAAACAAGACTATTCAACAAAACTTTATTTCTTAATTGTACATACAATAATACATCCTGAATTGCACTCCTTGTATTTCTACACTTTGTGTTTCTCATCCAACTAAACACAGAGAGAGAGAGAGAGAGAGAGAGAGAGAGAGAGAGAGAGAGAGAGAGAGAGAGAGAGGGAGAGAGAGAGAGAGCAATGGAGTTGCACCATATGGCCAGACTTACAGCTTGAGAACTCCAGGGGACAGGAGTGCTCATCCATTGGAAAGTTGTTCAGTTTAAGCTGGCACTCGGCATCAATAGTCAGCCTGCACACATAGGCACACGTTAAACAGCATTATTTAATCTATTACAGAAATGTATATGTAATGAATACATCATGAATGAATTAATACACACTATACAATCAAAAAATAAATACACATTGTTGGAATGTTACTATATAACATAATACTGTATGATGATTCAACATTACATATTTTTTTTCCACCTTGAGCATATCGGGACTCAGCATATTATTGCTGCTCATACTAATAGCCATTACTGGTCAAAATCCAAATTCTGTATCAAATTCAATAATTCACATGGTGAGGTTTTTCCCTATGATGCTGGAGCACATCTATATACTGTATGCATGATGTAGCAGGTATCCCTGTCTTATTTTCACTGAACACCTGGTATCAAATAATTATCTAACATATCCATCCAAGACATCTCCAAGCTAGTATAACTCAAGAAGCACCACATTGTTCACTGGTTTAGGAATGAAGCAATGAATAAATACATATCTAAATTAAATAATATCTAATAGTATTCCTTACCATATATGCATTAAATATATGTCTGCAATATAATCCATCGTGTCATTAGGCAAATCACAGGTTTTACCTAAGGGTGTAGAGTATTCGGCCATCATTCCAAATTCTCAGCATGCGATTGGGTGTTGTTATCCAGTGGGCGTCGGCTTTCTTAGAGTTTCGGAAAAATGTGTCGGGAATCCAAATTTTTCCGACCATGTTACTGTTGAGTCGAAGGACTTTCATGGTGCTATTGAACTTTAACCTTCTGTCATACCAGGTCTGGGCAAAAAAGATGTCAATGGTATACTCCTAAAGACACAGAAAACAGATTTTTTAACAGAAAAAAAAGACATCTCTTAGAAAAACTAGTGCACTCGGAACTAAGACCCAGCATTTATGAAGACACTTGATTCAGAAGGGGACTTTACAACTACGGTATAATGTAAATGGAATGCTGAAATATACTTGGAGGAATTGCCTCTTTGTGACAATGGCTATCTATTCAGCGTGTGAAATCCTTTGTCCCTGTTAAGGGCACTGTGGAACTTGTCCCACTTGAAGCCCTCAACCTGGAAATGAAGTGTTCAGTGGGGCAATTAATAGTACCTCTTGTTTGACTGAAGTCTAATCTAAACTCATAACCCTGCCTGTACTTTGTGAGTCTTAAACAATGTTCTGTCTAGTGTTAAGTCTTCCCATGAGGGATAAGTAAAGAACTTGGATAGAGGTGAACTTGTGGGAGGGGGGTTACAGTAACAGAAATAAAAAGAGAGATAGAGTGTCTCTCTTATTTATTTTCCATTGTTCAGCCTCAAGGTTTGAAGCAAAGTGCAGGAGTGAGGGAAGAAAAAGCTGTGGGATTTGTGTGCGAGAGGGCATGGCGGCATTAATTTCCTGACAAAGCTTAGCCCAGCAATAAAGCCCAAATCCATGCCAAAGAGTCCTAAATGAGATTTGAAGAACAACACTTTCACCCAGCAACAGTCCATTCATTTTCAATAGGCATTTTCCACTTTGTGGCCTTACTGAAAACAGTAATAACAGTCCGGTCCAATATTTTGAATGTACATTTTCAACTTGCTCAATGGGATGTCATTTTATTCTCACTATTCAACCATTTACACATTTGTATCTTTGTCCTATTGACGGGATTCTCAAAGCACAATTACATATTCATAATTGTTTTCATGTTCAGACATGCATTCCCTATCCCCATTAGCCTATCCCAATATAATCTCCTTCTCTTCAGAAAATCTGCCACCCCAGTCAGATTCCTCTTGAGATTTAGTTTGAATGCACTGGACCAGCTACACTGATTACATCTGAATGTAGCTCAATCAGTCAATCCTCCACGTGAGCTATCAGCCTTTAAAATGCACGTATACAAGTGAAATACAAGGATATACTCACACACATACACACACACATAATCATAACCCCCATCCCCACCCACCAGACACACACACCCCCTGAAGGTGATTAGCAGAGCCTGCCCATCACAACAGTGCTTCTCTCTTAACTATGGCAGCATCTATTGATAGAGTGAGTGCTTTAATTAAGACTAACTCCTAGGTGCCATCTTGTCAAGCACATGTTCTGCTGAATCACAGTGTGAGGCTGTGCCGTGAAATACAACAGTAAGACATGGCAACACAGCGGAGACCGCAGGCAGTCTAACTCCTGGTTGATCTCTCTCTCTCTCTCTCTCTCTCTCTCTCTCTCTCTTGCTAATCTTGCTAATCTTGCAACCACACCCACATCCCCTATTTGCCACCGCCCCTACCCTATTTTTACCGCCACTGCAGATTATCTTGTATACACTCTTGTCAGTACTCTAGTCTACAAATAGTATTGGTTCCTCTGCATCACTGTACACCCATAGTGACGTATAACAACATGTTACTGCTACACTCAAAATATTACCTTGTGTTTGACGGTTAGTTCAACATTTGCAATTGTATTACTGTATTTTAACAGAGGAATTCTGACAATATATTGGGTGAACATTATATCATTTTCTATTTAATCTTTTTAACATTTCTTTAATATTGAACATCATGAGGATATCTTGTAAATATTATTACAAACCACCAACATAATACAATAACAGTATGCTTACCATGTTGATGGCATTTACTGGGCCGATGCTGTTGACAAACATGTCTGTGTGAATCACCGTAGGTTTTACTGCAAGGAAGAGTAAAACAGCTCTTTTATGGAAAATATCATATATGTACAAATGGGTAAACATGTAAATATACTTATTGTATATACTCATAAGTTGGTGATGCATATAGGTGTTGCTTAAATAAAACACAAGTCAAATATTTAGTGAATAATGGAATGACTAGTGACTAGTCAATTAATATTTTTATTTTAATTAACTTATGTAATGATGCTGAACAATTAGAGAAAATAACATGTTTTTTTTTCAAGCATTATCATTAGCGACAAAAGTAGTCTTGATGACCCTAAAAGTCTAATTTGTCTAAAATAAGGTGGTACTGTGCATTTGCACCAGGAGAATCATTCCGTATGGTTTGTAGCTGTCGTCTTACAGTCGCGGTTTAAGTTAATGCACTCCGCTCAAGCATATAATGTACTTTAATTACATCATCCACTTTACGTTATGGCTTAGTACTGAACTTCACAGGCTTGAGCGGATATAAGATACCACATACATCATCAGCGTCTATGTGACCCATGGCCCTTCGGAAAGCAAGAGCTACAGACGGCTTATTTAACATACAGTAACATACTGTACCGAAGCATCAATAATATATTAACAGCCATGAACAGAAGTGACATTATGAAAGTAAAATTAATTAGTTAAATATAGTTTTCTCTGTTTAATATATCAGGACCACTGCATCAGCATTCAACGTGCACTCTTTATCATGTAATATGTATCCTTATGGATGGCTGGCTGCTATATGTGAGTGATGGCTTAAGACATGGTACGTGTGGTGTGCAGCTCTGTGCTGTGAAGGAGAGGCTGAGAGAATAAGAATAAGAGTGGAGAGACTGTAGGGTGAAGCGGAATGCGTACAGGATGTGATGAGCGACTGCTTGAGTTTTAAATCGAAAGAGCAACGTTTTTGTAATACCGATGTCAACCACAAGGGGGACGGTGCTATCTTTACAGCTATTGTGAAAATGAGTTCAGTTGACTACATCGCTACTTGTTATACTTCTTCAACTCAGTTGACTACATCTCTACTCGTTATACTTCTTCAACTCAGTTGACTACATATCTACTCGTTATAATTCTTCACCTGCGTCTTCACAGCAATAACCTTGATTTTTTACAGAATGTCAATTCTAAATGGTCAACTGTTACTTAACATTTCTCTCCATCTCTATCACTCCAGTTCAAGCAGTCTCTCTGGTCACTGGTATCTTCACACATACTTCAGGGCCTTTAAAATTGAATGAGCTTCACAACAAACTTCAAAGTAAAAACTCAGGGAAAACTGTGCAACAACTCGCAATGAATCCAAATATCCAATATTCCACTGTTTTCCGGAAAGGTGGGCGGGGGAGGGTTGAAGGGGCTTAAGCCTTCGCCTCGGCATGCCATGGCTGCCTGGCTGGTTGGTGACAATGACAACCATATAGCGGGCTAATTATAAGTGCTCGGCATCCGTGTATAACTTGGCAGCTTCTGGGAGGTTGACATTGATGGAGCAAGATCACAGCCCGTTTGAAGATGGTGGTGGAGCTATGCGGCGAAGCTCTGGGCTTGCAGACTCAGTACATTTTAGATCTGAGATGCTCCGTATTTTTAGCACAGCCCCCTCTTCGCACATCTGAAGTATAAATACCCGCAGTGCATACGGTACAGTACATTGCATGTATGTTTTATTATGCACTGTATGTATGTACAGTATGTACTGTATGTATAAGCAAACAATGTACCATGCTTTCTTATTAGCTGTGTCATTCGCTTTGTTCTGAGCTGTGTCGTCAAGCTTTTGTCAAGATGTCAAAAAAAAAAAAGTTCTGAATAAAGGTAAATTCACACAGCATAGCCCAAAACTGTCCAACATTAGATGACTGCATACGGGTGGGAACAGTACTGCAGTAATACATTTA
>JAODUK010001131.1:0-13105 GCA_027564635.1 Typhlichthys eigenmanni | reverse complement strand
GACAACACAGCCCTCAGGTTCATAGGGGCACCCAAACCTCTCCACCACGATAAGGTGATGGTTCCCGGAGAGGTGCTCATTGATCCTTTCTTAAAAAAGATAATGCACAGCCTGGTTTGCTGAAGGAGCCTGTGATCTGTGTAAAGCATGACAGATGTGTGCTGTGCCTCACAGAAGCCAAAAGCCCAATCAGACCCACACGGCTTCTGCAACGGGCCATAAAATGCAAATGTGTTCCACTCTGATACCAAGCCGCTGTTCATCTGTGTGGCAGAATAATATGAACGATAGCGGGGGGGTGGGGGGGTGGGGGCTCATTTGATTGATCCCATGAGCTATATAGCTGCTCGCTGCATTTGGGAAGGCGTGGTTGATTCGTGACAATTGGGGTTGAGCAACATGTGAATAAGAGCTAAGCTCATCAGGGCATTTTGTATTGTTCTGTGTAATGCACTCTGTTTGTATGTGCCTATAACATCGTTACTGCTGCCTCTCTGTGTGCATGTGTGTGTTTCTGTTGTGGCTGTTTGCACAGGCTTTATCAGTAAGAAAAACAAAGAGCTATTCAGCATCCACAGAGACACAACAAAGGACCAATGTAGTGTAACAAAGACATCTCGATCCCAGAGGCCATTCTGGGTGCAAAGTAACCATACCAAAGCCCAGCCTGCAACTGTCTGCTGATGCCAGAGTTTTTCAACAAAGCAACACGCGATTATTATTATTCCAGCCTCAGGTAAAACAGGTGAAGCATTATTTCCCGGGCCATGGCTAGCCATACTATATGTGCCGTAATGGTACACAAGTAAAGTAAATGAAATAATGATTCCACAAATGTGATTTGTATCACTTACCAAGTTACCATATAAACTTCTAGCATTATCTGCTCACCCTTCAATGCAATTACATCAGCTCAATGAGGGGCTAAATGAACGGGCATACGGCATGTCCTGTGTTCTGAGGGAACAACTATACGAGATGGAGCGCGCTGAACTCTTGATGGACAAGCCTGTCGAACAGGATGGGCTGATCAATGTGCTCCACACACAGCCCTCAAACACACACACACAGAGAGAGAGAGAGAGAGAGAGAGAGAGAGAGAGAGAGAGAGAGAGAGAGAGAGAGAGAGAGAGAGAGATTGAATGGAGTAATCAAAACAGACAAAAGGAATTGCAGATTACCTGTTGCTATGACAACGGCAGCTGCAATGTGTCAGATAGTCACTCAAACGGCGGTCTAAATGGAGCTAGCTTTGCAAATACAATGGAACCTGATATTGGGTTAGAGGGGCAGGTGCATCCTAACCAAACAGTAACAACATGACCATGTACCTTACCTGCATCTTTCCTCTCCGTCACCACAACACAGCCACTCGCTCCGTGTCAATGTACTATGTATATATCACGTAGCACACATCATTGTCATTCAGGTTAACTATGCCATCAATGTATCGCATGAACACGCATCAGTATGCACATTCTTGCTACGCAGGCGTTTATAATGCAACAGCAGCACGTCCCGTTTGGATTGGGCCTGCCTGCTCCAGGGGTCGTGCAGCTGGGAGCAGAGTTGAAAAGCCAGACGCCTCCTCCATACAGTCCGCGGCCCACCCCCCTCCCCTCAGCCTTGGACACTAGCAGCTGGCTCCCTGCCACATTTTAACTCCCCTCAGCACTTCCTACAGACCTGCTAATCACAGGCAATGATTGGTCAGCACCAGCCCTGACTGCCACACCTGCCCCCATACTGGTGGGACGGCTCCATCTGGGAGCTTATGGTGTGTGTGTGGGGTGGGGGGGAGGGGTCAGAGAGTGTCCCCTTACATCCCTTATAACAGCTAATGCTGCAAAGAGGGTTCCAGATAGGGTCGTCATGCACTAGCACAATCTGTCACAATATCATTTGACGAGCGAATAAAAACAATTACTCAGAAATAAATAAATTAGTTAATAATACATCTCACATTGACCTATTTTGACTGTTCTCTCTACAATAATACATTATACACTGTGCCACTTTATAAAAGGTTTCACCACGTACTCCACTCTCCTTTTATAGCGTAGTTCTCACTTGAGCCCGTTTTGTTAATGCAAATGTATAGACTACACATTCACACCGTATAGTCTATAGTCTGACTGATACTGTCATACGTGTATTTTAAAACAGAGAGATAGATATATAGACAGACAGACAGACAGACAGACAGATAGATAGATAGATCCCATGGCTTCTGGTCAGAATGGCAGGCTATAGCCTGGAAAATAGTTTGTAAATGTTTGTCAGGTTTGTTCCGCAGTAGCCTACAGCCAATGAGAACATATCTTCTCTGACAAACACAGATATAGAATGCTAGGCTATATTTGGTTTCTGGCGGCTGGCATCCCAATTAAGTGACGCTGCAGTCGACCAGCTCACAATCATTAGCCTATAGGGTACGGAAACGGCTAGACTAGCCTAAATAGGCTACGGGGGAAGATTTTAACACTTTAAAATTACATTAAAGGACAATTGTGACTGGAATTTCCTTTTGGAAATGGTCTGTTCATTCACTTTCTGATCGATGTGAAAACAGATCTGAATAATAATGGTGCTATAAATAGTTAATATAATTAATTTTACGTTTCCTGTCATCATACGAGTTTAGGTCGACTGCACTTTATGAATAATGAAAAAATGACGTAAACATTGCGGCTTCTTTGCAGCTGAGGACTGGAGCACTTGGCGTTCACCGGGGGCGGACCGGCTGATGACGCGTCCGTGACGTAGGCTTCATTCGGGGATCTTTAATCCACTGCCGCAGCCGGTAACGAGAGGAGGGGTAGCACGGTCGGACTACATGGCCGAAATAGACCCGGCTTTATTAGATAGTTAGCCTATAAACACGCAAAACTGAGACAAGTGCAAAAGATTTTCGAACAAGCCGAGTATTATTGGGTAGGCCTAACCCCTCCTCCCACTACAGCCTTTCCTCAAAGCCTAGACTGTTGTCACAAGCCGCTGCTCCAATATAGCCTTGGAAATCGGAAACGCTGCACTCGAGAGCTATTTTCAAACGCATTTATTTGCTTCAATAAATGGGTGATTACGGTGCCGGCTTATTGGCAGCGAATACAAACACTCTCGTTGACGGACGAGCGCTCAGATCCTACACCTCCTCTTCTTCGGTTTCCTTGGGCCAGTTGCACCTCGGCTCGCCCTTGGGAAGCGTCGCTGTGTCCGCACTGTTCCTGTCAGCTGCGCATCAACAAAACATGCAGGATGAGCTTGTGGGGGTGACAAGCAAGCAGATAACAGAGGAAAACGACCGCAGCAACATCACGAACAACAAATCCAGGAAACAACCAAACCAAGTAGACTATCAGCAACTGGACTCGCTTACATCGGAATATAACAGCCTGAACCATAATAACGATTTTCCAAATTTCCATCAAGATAATTTAGGTCCGACGCAGTCCATTTGTGACCTTCAGCACAACCGGAAAATACATCAGCAGTTAAGTCAGCACACTGAGTTTAGCACCACAGAGTCGCCCCCACCCCAAGGAAAATTCAGTCACCTGCCGCAGAAGCAAGCCTTCCCCAAACCTGTGCATTGCGCAGATCCTTGCGCCAGAGCGATCGGCGCATCTCCAAAGGAAGACACTGAAGTCGATGTTGCGTATCCGTCGACGACTTCCGTAAATCAAAATAAAATCCAAATGGACTCTCCCATCACCCACCATATAAATAACGGCAATGGCGGCAACACCGGCAATATGTTGTCTGGAGGTCTCAGCGCCGGCTTCCCGGGCCTCCAAACCCAAGAGATGCAGAATGCAAGTGGTTCGACTTCCCCTCCCATCAGTGGATTCGGAACCCCGTGGTCCATTCAGACCAGCTCCTCGCCACCTCCCATAGCTAATTCCATCAACTCTATACACGCCAACGCCATAAACCAGATCGCCAGTAGCGAGTCTGAGAACAGCTTCTACCCTGGAATCCCGTCCTCTATCAACCCGGCCTTTTTCCAGAGTTTTTCTCCCGTATCGACTAACCCGTGCGCCGGGATGCAGGGCTTCAACGGCCCTTTCTCGCCCCAGATAAACGTCCCTCAGCAGCCACAGAGCCGTAGGTCCACCGTTAGTCCCCAGCTACATCCCCAGCAGGGCGCGTTCCTACAGCAGAGGAATAACTACAACCACCACCAGGTGAGTTACTGTGAATGTAGGTTAAAGGGCAAATGTATGGGCTATATCATCTCATATGTGGCGTACTGTAGGCCTATACATTCAGTGTATATCCTAATGACATAAAAGGCCACATTCCAATATGTCAGTGTAATAATATTATAATATTTAAATGTGTGCTGTTAAAGGCCATTAGTTTGAGGCGGTGCCTCTCTTTAGGCAGAATAGGAGCTTGCTAACAAAAATCCTTGCTTGTTTTTGTAAGCAAAAACCATGGGCCTAATAATTAGTCAGTCATTATCGTTGCAAATAATTTGAGTATGCATTCAATTATAGGCCAGCTGTGTGTGCGTGCGTGCGTGCATGCGTACGCATGCATGTGAGTGGGCGTGGGGTGGCAGCCTAGGACATCGCGTCTGATACAGGCATCTTGTGACACTGAAGCCCTTGTGTTCCTGTGGGTGGTTGGGTGGGTGGGTGTCTCTATGAAGCTACAGTTGTTTTTGTCATATCTTCTGTAATGGGTGAAGTCACTGCTCTGGGGGCATGAGCCTATAGTGAAGGTGGGGGGAGCAATGTTGAATCTGCCTGTTGTTCATCGCTTGAGGCTGGCACTGGGGTGGAATGGAGGAGTCACATGGTACCGGACCATCCGTGTCTCGTGCTTCAGACAGTGAGAACACACAGGTGTCCTAAATGGAGGCTCATCTGGCTTACATTGAAACACCCAGTATGTTGGGTATATGTGGGTTTTGTGGGGTGATGGGAAGGTGTAGCAGAGATGAGTTGGTTGGGGATGGGGGCCATCTGCAAATTGTGCTAAAGCCTTGCCAGTCAGGGGTTGAAGACAAGGACTGGCTATAGCAGTAGAAGCAATAGCAATAGGCTAGCAATAGCCGTAGCAAAATAGCAAAAGCAGTAGCAATATGTTAGCAATAGCAGTAGTAGTAGCAATAGCAGAGGCCCTCATGAATAAGACATGATGCCCTCTTAAAACCAATGGGTTATTTGTACTGTGCTTTGGGCCGCCCACATTTCAACTGACGTGTATGCTCATAGTGTGTGTAGGTGTGTGTGTGTGTGTGTGTGTATGTGCTGCATGTTTAACATCTGCTTTTAGCTGTGTTTTTGGCATTTCACCCTCACATAGATAGAAATGCATACACAGGTGTACACAAACACACACACAGAGACCACCTTAACCCTTTTTTCAATCTATAGAAATGAGGAAAGGGATTTTAGTCAGCATTTTAGGACTTGGCGTGCATGGAGAACGGGGCTTCCCGTGTGCACATGTGAGATTAAGAATGATGAGATTGGATGTGCATTATGCTCCAGAGTGGACAGAGAGAGTGTGTAACGTGCACCAGCAGTCTCACAGTGCACGGGACACTTGGTATTAAAGCCCTAAATCTTCTTAGCCAGTCACCCACCCTGCCTATAGAAGCACACCAGACTAGGCTTTGCTGAAGAGAGGAAATAAAGGTATACATAAAGGCATACATAAAGGTGTGTATATATAAAGGCATACATAAAGGTGTATATATAAAGGCATAAACAAAGGTGTGTGTGTGTGTGTGTGTATATATAAAGGCATGAATAAAGGTGTGTGTATATATAAAGGCATACATAAAGGTGTATATATAAAGGCATAAATAAAGGTGTGTGTATATATAAAGGTTAAGGAAATATGAATAGCACATTTGAATGTAATAAATGTACAACAAGGGTTCCACACTTTTAATAGTTTGGTTTCTATTATCTGTGTGTGTGTGTGTGCAGCCCATGGTGAAGCCCTCGCCCTGGGGCAGTCATCAGGGGGGTGGCTGGGGCTCCGGGGGGGTGTCTTGGGGCCGGGACCACCGCAGAGGGGGAGGAATGGGCATGCCTGGCTCAGTCAGCCATGCCTCCCCGATGAAGAAGCCATTCTCCAGCAATGTCATCGCCCCCCCTAAGTTCCCACGCTCAGGGGGCCTGCTGGGCCCCAAATCCTGGATTGAGGAGAATGTGTTTCGCACAGACGGCAACAGCAACACCTTGTTGCCCCTGCAGGTATGCTCTTGAGATAGTCCTCTTGAGTGTGTGTGCGTGCGTGTGTGTGTGAGTGTGTGTGGTGAATATTATGTTGGGGATTTCAAAGGGTTTGCCTTTGTTTTGCTGGTATTGTTTGCATCGTGAGACTGGAATTAGTGTTAGGCCTGAAAAGAGAGAATTACTATATCCTGCATTACATAGGAAAGTAAGAGAAGAGAACGAAAGCATGTGAAGTGAGACGGAGAGAGGCAACTGGGATTGGAATAAATGGCTCCGTTGCCAGTAAAATCTAGTAGACGAAATCAGCAGTTGTTTTTAAGTCTTTCCAATGAAAAAGGCAGGAATGCCAAACAAATATCTTGAAAAGCATTTGTTGCAAAATAAACATAATTTCGAGTTATTGGCATATCAATTAGATGGGAGTCTAAATATTGTTTGGGTCATTTGAATTGCAGTAAGTATGTTTAAACCATCAGTCATTTCATAAATGAAATGGGGTCCAGTAATGGCGTTTAATTCCGTTAGACAGATAGGTGAAATGTGTGTGTTGTTTTCATATTAGAGGTAGACTGGCTTGGACAAATGCCATAAGCACTTCACTGGTTCAGTGTTTAACCTATCCAAGGTTTCATCCAGATGTGTAATCATTACTTTCATCAACCACTGTTGAACATCAATTGGCATGGTATTACAGTGGGTAAGCCATTGCTAAATCTAGATGCTGCTATTATATTATGTACTGGTGGAACTAAATAAAATGATTAGTGATAACAGTGCCAAGAAGTGCTACTATTCCTTTTTCAGAAAATACATTTGAGTCCAAGGGCTAACCCTTTTTATAAACAATGTCAGACCTAGAATTCTTCAGATTCCTGTTCGTTTCCTTCCTTCCTTTCTGTTTAATGTCCAGCAGTCAGTGACATGTCTCTGCTGTGTCATGTTTTCAACGTCTCCCATGGAGATAAACAGCATGAAGGAGAGTGGAAATTATAATACATGCTAAAGAGAATATTGTAGTTTTAGTGAAAGACAACATTGTGCAGCGATGCTCATATAAGGTACGGACAGTTACAGTATAATGTTATGATCCACGTAATTGTCGTCTTCTCACTTATAATCTCACTACTGCCCCAACTACACCATGTTAAATTCCTTATATGTGCAAACGTACTTGGCAAGTAAACCTAATTCTGATTTACCATCAGTTACACATATAATAGATTTTAGTGTCTACATATTACCATATGGGTCATATGGGCTGTGTTCTTGGTCCGCTATTACCACATAACGTTCATTCAAGCTCTTGAGCTAAATATCTCCTTGCATTTTGTTTCCATCCACTCTGTTTATGGGAACTGACTCAGAGATCTAGGGGAATCTGTCACACCGGCTACAGTACATACCTTCATACCGCCAAATGAAATAAATACGGAAAGAATGTTAATCCAAATGTGTACTGTGCACCCTCTTAAACATTACACCAACCCCCCCTTCCCCACACACAAACAATAGGTTTGTTAAAAGTAAAAGTATGGTAAAAATGTTATATTTACTACTGTATGTGCATGTGACGTGTGTTTGTTTCCACCGGCTGCCTAGTTTCATCATTACAAGACTTTCTGAATGACGTAAACTCATACTTGTCCTTTATTTGCCAGGATCGCTCCCGAATGTACGACAGTCTGAACATGCACTCTCTAGAAAGCTCTCTGATTGACATTATGCGAGCAGAGCAGGATCCAATGAAGGGTAAGCTTCCCACGCTCTGACAGGTTTTTGGGGAGCAGCAGTTCTCTGACGTTCACACCCATGGAACCCCAAAAAGATATCCATAGTCACAAGCTAAAGACCACATATATTGTAGGCACAGGCACACATTATGATATAATAATAATAATAATAATAATAATAACAACATAATATTTAACAATATCATACATAATAAAACTATAGTAGTAGTAGTAGTAGTAGTAGTAGTAGTAATAATAATACAAATGTTGATAATAATATAAGAAAACCAGATTAGAATATGAAGACTGTTATCTCATGCCCACCTATAAACTCTATGCTGTATGTATTCATGTGGTCATTTAGCAGATTATGTTTTACACACACTCATTATGGGGCTTTATGGGAGTCAAACGATCCAACATTTCAACTGTGGTTCAGGTATGTGCTTCACGTATCCAACCTTCACATAGGCGGCAGCTGTGGTGCTTTTCTGCAGACCATCTTATTTTCTCCCTGCTGAGAGCGTATTATTGCCCCCACTGGCTGCCCCCACTGCATGACCTTTGAGATCTGCAGCCTCTGCCACTTAACCTGGCCAGCACACAGACCACAACATAATAAACACACCTAGTACACTTCTACTGTAGCCCACTGTGCTGTTTAGGGTTACACAGGCCTGTAGGAATATCTTGAATATCACTTTATAGAGTTAGTGAAGTCAGTTTTTGAATCACGACCCCGCAAAACAGTGTTTACAGATATGCCTGGCATAAGAATACAGCATAAACAACCAGGAAATGAATGCATATTCTATTACATATACTGTAATAAAACCATGAAAATAACTTATGTCCTGCCCATTATCATGACCTGACCCTTAATGTATATACCCCTATATACTGTAGCATATTTATGAATGCAATTAAAACATCACCAGGCCTACTGGGTTTCCCATTGAACATTTTCTGTGTGGTAAAGGCAGGAGCAGTCAGACAGTGTAGGGTGACACTGACAGGCCTGACAGACCTCCAAGTCTTAGCTACTGGACATCAGAGCAGCAGTGTCAAATTCACTACCATCGTCCCCAGAAGGAGACATGAAGCCAGCTTCAGTTTCATGCTAGAAGGCCAACTACATGACATTGCAAGGGTTAACACGGTTCCCTAATGAATATGACCTTGATATATTTAAGCATGTCTCATTTCTCCAACAGCTTTTCTCTATTTTCTTCTTTTTTTGTGTGTGCAGTAGTTGACGTTTAGCTAGATGTGGGGCTAGCTAGAGCTAGCTTGTTTTTACGGAAGGAGCAGATGGAGAGGCCATGGGCTGGGGAGCACAGCAAGAGAGAGAGGGGGGGGGGGCAGGCTAATTTTAGCTGTGGTCACACTTTCACACACGGTGTGTGACAGAGAGAGATGCAGAAATTTGAAGGGTGGGCTTGTGCCATTTTTAGCTACAGTGTACTGTATGAAGCAAGGCTATACCTGCTAAATCAGCACAGTCAGTGGACTACTAAATAACTGCTAGTTTGTTTTCATTTCCAAGTTATTTTGCCTTATCTTTTTAATGGATCAGATTTTTTCTATTGGTAACATTTTGTTCATGGAACATCTAATAACTGTGTGCGTTCTGGTATCAGATGCTTCACTTAGATGAATGGAAATTAGAGATTTGCCCTCTTTCCCTTTCTAATGGCTGACTGTAGCAGTTCGCCTATATTTGATAACAAACCCTTCCTGATTTGTAATGTATTTCCTTTTTAATATTTTGTTATTGTTGCATTCAGTAAGCTTTTTTCTTTTTTCCATTAGGATACAGCTCTTCATTGTTCTGATGCAGTGTTTAGTGAGGTCATTTGACAAAGCAGCAGGTTATGGATGGGTTACTCACACAAGGCCAACACACATTATTTGATAGTGGCTTTGTGTCTGTGTGTGTAGGCTACTCTACAGTATGTTTCCATATGTGTGGTTGTGAGCCTTAATGGCCTCACCCTGTCCTTCCCATCTGCTCTGTGTCGTGTGTGTGTGTGTGTGTTTGTGTGTGTGTGTGCGTGCTCATGTTTCTCATGTCAGGGCGTGTGGGATGCCCTCATCCTGGGTCCGACAGTCTGCTCATGCTCAATGGTAAATATCCTTAGCACCATTTCAGTCTGTGTATTAGCTTCTTCTGTAACACTTCACGGAATAGCCATTTAGTGTTATGACATTATTGATACATATGCACATAAAGGAAGGGGGTGGGGTCGAGATTCACATTCCCACGTCAAATGTCAACAGTATTGTAGTAGTGAACACATTTTTGGCGGCCATGGGTCATAGTGTTTTGGGGACCATTTATTTATGTAGTTATTCTATTCTACTGGACAGTTCATTTAGGTCTTCAATGAGCACTGAATGCTTTTAAAATGTAACTACAATTTGGTTATTTTGAGCCAATGTTTAAGTAATTTGTATTTTGGAGTCAATAGTAAATGATAATATTATTTTTTATACTGTGTATGAAAAGCACATCTTTTAGAATGGATCCCTAACATATATTTAATGAAAGAGAGGTCTTCTTCATTTTAGTTCACTTGTGTGCACTGGAAACTTGTATCATTGGGTGTTTTTAAAGACAACTTGAAATGAATGGCAGAAGGCTTATTTACTTTTCTGTGTTTTTAGAGATTGTGCATCTTTTATATTGTTGCTCCATTTCTTTGTTAATTATTAGTGGGGGATAGCATGTTTTTAGAAATGATGCATCTTCTAAATTGTCACTGTATTTATTGATTATTTATTAGAGCTGGGTGATTGTGTTTAATTACCTATGTTTGTGTTATGTGTTTTGTGTTATGTTGTTGTGTTGATACACTTGGACACACCTGAAAAAGTAGCTGCATGATGCCCAATACAGGCTCTAATCTTCATGTTAATTTCCAGTCCACAGTATACAGGACTCATTCATTCCTGAATTCTGCAGCTTTTGTTATAACTATTCAAAAAGCTGTGAAGTTGTTTTGCATTACATGTAGACCAGTAGCTGTGACCCTCGACACTTCGACACAGTGTCACCACAATAACTTAAAAGTTGCCTATGGCCCCATCACACAGAGACGCGTTGCTATAAACGTGCCCCCAGCAAAACCATTGTCTTCCCATGGTATGGCGCGGCGCGCCTAACATGCGTTTTTTATGGCACCACGGTTCGCGTTTTTCTTTTTTTTTTTAGACACTGATAAAAGTTCAAATACTCTTAACGTTTCCGCGCAAGGCGAGGCGTCGCACTGTTTGTCAGTGTGACAGCTGTCCCGGCCAGCCATCCATTCTCTTTAGCACAGGCATCTCTGTGTGATCGGGGGTTTATCAAAGCGCTTTTGAAGCGGCCGTGCCTCGATGCGTCTGTGTGTGATCGGGGCCGGTAGCGATCAGAATAACCGGAACTGAAATAATGTGAATATCAATCAATTACTTTTGTCTCACTTTGTACTCTGTGTCCCATGGAACTGTAGGCCTTACAGTAGATCACATTTCAGTGGCCAAATGTTTTCCTTCTCACTTACTGTAAAGATATAGCATGCAGGCCTTTAGCTAGTTTACTCGATGCTACTTAGCTAAACTGTTTAGTGAGAAGCCCATACAGTAAAGCTGCAGTAGTCACGGAGGTCACAAGCATTCGCACAGACACAGTCAGCATGAGTCACGTGGTAGGGCATTCTCTATTATTCGAATGACGTTGAAATTCTTACAGAATGTCCCACCTCCATCCCATATCAAGATGTGATTGACTAATGAAAACTGTTATGTTGTGTAACAAATATGCCCCTATTTACTTGGACATAGAACGTGGAAGGTATCAAATGCGTGTTGAATGCTCCGCGTTGTTCAGACACTAGTAACATGGTTGCTGTTTAGGGTATTCTGCCTAGCAACTATCACAAGAAAACGTGATTGGTTAATTTTCACCCCATTTTCCTTCATGTAATGTAGCTTTTTATTTTAAACAGTGTCAGAACAGTCTGCTGCTTATTAAAATGTCTCACTTTCAGTAGCTCTGTTTTATTGTTTAGTTTTCATATATATAATATTTATTAGGCTATACTATATTGTATTTAGGGTATTCACTGAATACCTTGATTGCCCTGAGGGTTCCCCTGTGATGTAGACACAAAAATCCTCTTTGTTCAACCTGTTTCTCTCAGTTCAACCTGTTTCTGGCCCATAGCATAGGGCGTAAAGGTGCATGGTTGAGGCTTGGTTCTTATGTGTGCTTTCTCTGTACTCTGTTTACATGCAGCCAGGAGTTATGGGAGACGCAGAGGTAACACATTTTGTTGTGGCTTATTTACCATGACCATGACCCAAACTGAATGCATACGTCTGGATTCAGACACTAAATACACTCTGTATACTGTAATTACAATGCTATTCTGAAGCTATTGCTCTATTTAGGGATATACAGTGTTGGTTTGATCTATATTCTACTTTTAGATTGTACTGTATGGTGTGTGTGTGTGTGTGTATCCAGACATACAGAACAATGGGTTGAGGTTTGGTCACATGTTGAATGTACCTGAAGTGATCATCATCATGTGCCTCTGCGCTATTTAGTCAACAGCCTGCCGAGCATATGTTTGTGTGTCCCCGCCTTGGGCCTATAAATACTAGATTGGATATAATCCCCCCCCCCCCCCCCCAATCCACTTGAGCTTGTGCTTCATTTGTTTTGAAACTAGTTTCTTATTAATCTGTTTGAATAGCGCATACAGTTGTGGGCTGTTAACAACATACTTAGAGATATGTTTGGTAATGTTTTACATTGATGTTAACCAATGAACCCCCATTCCCTCCTAAACACAAACATCTCCTATCCCACAGCTCGTTCTTCCCTTTTCCCTATTGACGACAATCTTCTTGACGATGGCCATGGCAACCAGGGAGTCCCAGGGGGCCTTGGCTCCCCAAATTGTTACCCTCACCAAAACGGGGAGCGCATCGAGCGCTTCTCCCGTAAAGTGTTTGTCGGTGGCTTGCCTCCTGACATAGACGAAGGTGAGACTAGAGCCATCACTCTGATCTGATCATATTCATCTAGCTCCCTCCCTCTTTCTGCATCATCTGACTCTCTCTCTCTCTCTCTCTCTCTCTCTCTCTCTCTCTCTCTCTCTCTCTCTCTCTCTCTCTCTCTCACCC